>OX421977.1:65585864-65650741 GCA_949128135.1 Parasteatoda lunata | reverse complement strand
TATATATATATATATATATATATATATATATATATATATATATATATATATATATATATATATATATATATATTTATATTATATTACATTACATTACATTACATTACATTACATTATATATCATATATCATATATCATATATCATATATTATATATTATATATCATATATTATATATTATATATTATATATTATATAATATATAATATATAATATATAATATATAATATATAATAATATAATATAATATAATATAATATTATATTATAATATTATATATTATAATATATTATATTATAATATAATATATTATATTATATTATATTATAATATAATATATTATATTATAATATAATATAATATAATATAATATATTATATTATAATATAATATATTATATTATATTATAATATAATATATTATATTATAATATAATATATTATATTATAATATAATATATTATATTATAATATAATATATTATATTATAATATAATATATTATATTATAATATAATATATTATATTATGTTATATTATATATATATATTTTATATATATATATATATTTTATATATATATTATTCAATCATTTTAAAACAATATAAATTATAATCTTTTTAATATGAGCTGGATATTACAATGGTTTTCTTTTTATGAAATAGATGGCAGCCCAATCATTTCTAGAGTGTAGCAATCGACACAAATTAAAACGTAATTAATTATTAAATTTATGAAACTTTTAAGAAACGTAAATGTATTTTTCTTTTATTTAAATTTACAGTAAAACGAGCTTTTGTATGTTTTGTGCGTTTTCTGTAATCATTTGTGCTCCGGCGAATAATATGTGTATTTAGAGAGATTTATTCCTAAAATAATGAACTATTAAAACAAATTATTACTAAAATAATGAATATGCAGGTACAATGAAATGTAAAAATAGAGTTGTTAAGTCAAAAGTTCTTTAGATTTCTACGTTCTTTTTATTTGTAGTGTTGTTCTAAATTAAAAGACACAAATGTTATTATAGCATTTAGACTTAGCTTTCGGTTTTAGGAAGTTAAAGATTTGATTGTTGTTTTATAATTATTCTTTAAAATTAGTAATGATAAAAGATCGTATGTAATGTTTCATATCTGTTTGCATAATGAACAATAATTATGCAAATAAATCATATTTATTTGCATAATCATTTTAATCATTGCTGCTTTAATTCTTTAATAGTACTTACAAAAACTAGAACTCATAGAAAAATTTACCATATTGAATATTTTGTGTTTTTCCAATTAGCTTTAAAACTTCTATTTTCAAAATTTTTTATCGTTTTGTTTTTTTGTTTGAACAGAAAATTACAGATTATTTTTATAAATTTGAAGAAAAAAAGAAATACATAATTTAATAAAAATTACGTATTTCTTTCATAATATATAATAAAAATATATGCAATTTTAAGCTCGATTGTCAATTAAACGAATTATTGAATGGAAACCAATTTTATACGTTATATTAACTATACAACGTACTTATAATGAATTTAATTTGTTTTAATTATAAATAACTGATAAAATTCAAAACAGTAAATTGTATTTTAATAACCGATACATTTTAATGATTTTGAGGCAATTATTTCATATAAAATCTCCTAAAATGCCACTTATACAGCATATGTTATTTATACAAAATAAGTATTTCTTTATCTGATAACGCAGACTCACATTAACAAATTTGAACCTTTACAATGAGACTAATTTTATATTGAAAACCACAATCAATAAATGTAGTCTATCATTTTCCACTACAAAATTGAAATTCATTTAGCCAAAAATCTTTAGTGCCGTAATATAGTTTAAAATGATCAATATTTATTATTACTGAGATACAAAAAGTTGAATATCTAGATTTAATGTTGATTAATTGTTTTCAATGTATAAAAAAAAAACAAAAAAAAAACGTACAAATAAAAGAAATTAATTCGATTGTATTGGCAATGAAAATAAAACAGACTTAACAGCAAAAGATGAAAGTTAACTGCAACAAAAAATAGACTGTTGAATGCGTTGATTGATTGTTCACTGTGTGATACATTTAACAGATCAATATTGAGTGTCTCCTTTAGTGTCACGTAAGATGGATGGTTTTCAATATGTCCTCCTATCAAATCCTGATAGTTTCATAAATCTGTTTTTAGCTGCATTTATCCAAGTATAGATGTTTATAGCTATATAGTCATTGTGATAATCAATCTTCTAAGTCGATCCTATGATAAACGTCCCTCGAATTATTATAAGTTATTATAATATGGTCACTTCGTAAAAAGACATTGTTTTACGTACTATATATATATATATATATATATATATATATATACTAGAGGGCTCCACCCCCTGCTCGACACCGCTCGCCAACCCCCGATAATTGCTACGCAGTGACATTTTTGTTTGCTTCGCGAACATAATTAAATTCGTTTTCCCTGAGATTAGCTGGCAGTTTTTCTGCACCAACATCACATAGCGAGAATATGATAGGATTGTAAAATGTCAGAGGTGCTTATTATCAGCATTATAAACTTATATTCCGCCGTCGCGTATTGATAGCACTACGATTATTTTCCAGTTGATTTTATGCTGCTAAATTATGTTCAGCTCCATGTCGCTGTTGATATCGCCTGAGATATTCACGGCGATCGATTTTTTATAAAAGATATAAGTTTTTTAAAATAAACTCTGTTCAATATATTTTATTAATTTGGAATGTAAAAAGTTTCTTTAAAGAGTGTTGATTCGTGCTTTCAATAACTCTACCCGATTTATCAAAGCTATTAAAATATATTGGAATTCTAAAATAAATAACTGCGTTCTATCAAAACAAACATTCTATTAGAAAACTTTAGAACAACTATCTTTTTACATTGCCACTCAAAATTATTAATAAACACTGGATAATATTGCGTTAATGATACTTTTATCTAATAACGTCATAAACAATCGTTTGCATAAAGTTTAGTTCATAATAATCATATATAATCGCTTGCATAAATAATCGTTTGGTCTTTTTATAGCTTTACGTAATAAATGTTAGATTTTTTTTTTATATTTATAATTTTTTTTTTTTTTTTTTGGAATGGCGATGTTATAATTTTGTTGTTGAGTTAATAAATCTTCTTTTTTATAAACGTAATAGTAGAGTTTTCTTAATTATTTGATTTGAAGTCCTCTGAGTTTTATTTGAGGTCAGTTTGTATTTTGTATTTTTTGACAGCATTATTAAAAATTATTACCTTTTCACACACATACGTTCTCAATTTTGATTGGCTGTGTCGTGCGTTACTAACCAGAAGTCTTCTGTGATTGGTTATGTGTTATCATTCCACTCTCTTCTTATATATATATATATATATATATATATATATATATATATATATATATATATATATATATATATATATATATATATATATATATATATATATAATATATTGTTCCTTTATTGTTGAAAAACACAAAATTGTGTTTTTCAACAATAAAGGAACATTTACTTAGAAATTATTATAGCATTAGATCTGAGTTTTTGCGGATCTGTAGTTATAAAATTCTTTAGATTAAATCGATGAGGATTCTTTCAAAGGAAGGTATTTAACAAAAACCATCTATCAAAAAAATTAGATTTTATTTTTGCTTTTTCTTTCATTTTTCATATATGACTATGACACCAAATACTTTTTAAACAATTCTATTCTAATTTTTTTAAATCGTGTGCTATTGATTTGTTGCTCCTTTTTTTCGAGTATCGTAGTCTCAGTTTTTTCTTAAACGGTACTATATATTATACCATACATGAAAAAAATAAGACTACCGTGATACTAAATACTATTTAGTTATTTGAAATATATTTTGTTACTTACTTACTTATCCTCTACGTGCCTTTGGGCACTTAAGGCCTCTAGCATATCCCTCCAACGCCTCCTGTCTCTAGCAATAGATCTTGCTTCCTCCCAGCCAGAAATTCTACATTATTTTAATTCGCCCAAAAACATGCGCTGGATGGTCAGTCTAGGTCTTCCTCTTGTTCTTTTACCATCAGGGGCCCATGTAAGCGCAACAGATGTAATTTTTTCTTTGGGCATTCTAAGGATATGTCCGAGCCAGCTCCATCTTCGTTTTTTAATTTCATCCTCTATTGTTTTTATTTTAACTTTCTTTAATAGATTTTGATTTGATACTTTGTAAGGCCAAAAAATTTTTTAAATAAATCTTAAACATTTGTTTTGAAAGGTTTCTAATTTTTGTATTTCGATCTTAGTCTGTTTCCAATTTTCTGCGCCATATAATAGTACTGCTCTAACAATAGCTTTATAAACAACTATTTTTGTCTTTATTTCAATATTTGACTCTCTCCAAAGTTTATGTAATCCCTTAAAACATGTTCTTGCTTTGATTATTCTCTGTCTAATATCTTCACTACTTCCACCTTTTTTTATCTACAATAGAACCCAAATAGCTAAATGCATCTATGTCATCTATTTCGTGATTTTCGATTTTAATTTTGTCATTTTTCTTTTGATTTATTCTCATTACTTTAGTTTTCTTCTTGTTTATGAATAAACCTACACTATTTGAATATTTGTTGAATTTGTCTGTTTTAAGCTGAAGGTCTGTACATTTGGATGAAATAAGTACGATGTCATCAGCAAAATCAAGGTCTTCTAAAGTAGTTGAGAAATTCCACCTTATTCCTCTTTTTTCATCTTTCAAGCTGTATCGCATAATCCAGTCTATCACCAGTATAAATAAAAATCCTGACAAAACACATCCCTGTCTCACGCCAGTTTTTACCAAAAAGTATTCAGTTAATTCTCCATTTACTTCAATACATGCTTTGCTGTTATCATACATATCTTTGATTATTTTAATATATTTCTCTGGTATATTATAAAGTGATAAAATTTCCCATAATTTCTCTCTCTTAACATATTTTGTTAAGTTGATGGGGAAAAAAATTAGATTTATTGAATTTGAATGAAGAAATATTGTTAAAAGAACGGGAAATGTTAGTAAAAAAATAATTTGTCAGGTCATGAAAAACATACATTTTCAGTTTTTAATTCGCGATAAAATTGAGGCAATTACAGAGGACCTCTTTTTAAAATTGATAATAGGTTCTTGAAATAGCTTTTTGACAAAACTATGTTTTTCAACACTGAGAGAACATTCTTTCAAAAATTATTATAGCATTAGGTCTGAGTTTTGCGGATCAATTGTTATAATTTTCTTTAGATAAAACTGATGAGATATTCATTCAAAGGTAGGTACTTATTTAACAAAACCATCTGTCATAACAATGAGATAATTTTGACATAAATGACAGTGATTTTGATGAAATAGACACAAATAAAAATCTTTAAAAGTGATTACAAAAATTCAAAATTCACACATCATACTTTTGCTGTATTAAAAATATTGAGATTTCAAAAAATGTGGAAATTCGTTGTCAAAATCATCTAAAAATACTATCGAAAAACTATGTTGATTTTGATAGGCGCTTCCAAAACTTAAAAGCGTAATTTAAAATTTATGATTTTTCTTTTATATTAAAAAAAAACAAGCAAAGTTAAAAATAATTTTTATCATTATTTTGCTCAGATCCTGCCTCTAACCGCACATCAAGAGCTGCCCCCTTTCATGTAATGTATTTTTTCTGGATCATGCGCCCTAAAACCGCCCGGATCGTGCGCCCTATTTACGCAACTTAAAAGCAATGTATTTAAATTTAAATTAACATTCAATATTATACATTATCAGAACGTAATTATTCTTTTTTTTTTATTGTGAATTACTAAATTGAACTACTAAAATTGAAATGAAACTAACAAATAATAATGGTTTTACATAAATTTGTTTACATTAAACAACAAGTAATATTTATTTTTAAGAGTAACTCAAAATTAAATTAAAACAATTTCTCTTTTGCTATTTTCCAAGAATTAATTTATCAACGTTTCTGAGTTTAAGTTAAGTCCCTACTGCATAAATTAACATGCCGAGAGTAACAGAGTACTAATCAACATTCTCCCAGAGCTATTAAAACGAAAATTAAACCAAACCTCAAACGAGAATTTTGTAACGGAGAAGAATACTCAGTCAAACGGAACTAATTATAGTTTCAAAATTATACAATCCACTAGGGCACAAATGCCAAACAGTCTCAATCTTCCAAATCGAACATTTTAAGATAGAAAACTATGTTCTCAAGTAAATTTTGAGTCTAGAGTTCCAGATTAAGGGAAGGCAAAACTTTAAATTATTAATATTATAAAACTATTACGTACTAATACTCAGATATTCTACTTTGGATGTTATTATGCTATTACATCATTCGAGGATTGATTTTCGAGCATAGCACGTAACGTCCTAAATAACATTTGATTTTATGATATTGTTCGAGGGGAACATGTCTTAGAACGCACAAATTTTCCCCGGAGTACAAATAACTTTAGAAATATAACTATATTTTATTTTTGTATTATTTCTACAAATTTTTTTTTAAAAATTTCCTTAAGCGTATAATTGCACGTTTTTTCATAACCATAAATATAACATTAAATTTACATTTTTGAAAAGTTTTATTAACTTTGTTATTACGTTTCAGTTTGGTTCAATTGTTACAGTCAAAGGGAAATTGTGCTGCCATCTATTTATTAAACAGAACAATATTCTGTTACCAAAGTAAGATTTAAAAAAACCGTTGCTGGGGAGCCTAAAAAAGCGACATCTTATGCAAAAATGAATTAATAAATTAAAATTAAATAGCGGACATATCGGCTATTTTCTTATCAGCTACCATTTTAGTTGTCTGAAACGGTAAATAATTTTATTTCAATGCAAAATTTTTCAATGAGGAGAGTACATGATTTCCAGAAAAATAACTATCCTGGTATTCCTGACGCCTCCCTTAACAACAAACGCTTCACAAATCCTCAGTGAACTTTTTGTTTAGGACACAACGCGAAATCCTGGCTTCAGAAAATGAACACTGAGCAAATAGCGTCTTTAAGAAAATGGACACATCTCAAAGTACACGTATAAGAAAATTGACACGCCTTTTCACTGCTCAACCAAACTTTAACATAATTTTGAGTGTTGTCAATTTTCTGCAGTTTATAGTATACCCGGATATAGCAAACACTCAAGTGTCTTAAATATTTTTAGTGGTCCCGTTCAAAATGTTCTTTGACTAATATTATTCCATCCACTTAAACGGTTAAAAAAATTGATTGTTCGTTTATAGTGGACTCAATTTTTCTTTTTTCGGGTATTTAAGTAAATAATACAAAATTTAAAAGTATATAATTATGACTTTTAATTAAAAAATGAAGAAAGACACTTTAAAAAGGAGTGCTTAAAATGAGCTCGTTTCAATGTAGTAAATAAGGTGAGTAGTTTCGAAAACAAACAGGAAAGCGAAGTGGTTGTATAGAAATTTGGTTGTATAGACCAACTTTTAAATCTAACTTTCTTCAAAAATGAAGTAAATAAAAATGATAAACATCAAAATATGACTAAAATTGAAAAGATAAAGGTCTGTGAAATTCGTTTGTTTAATGGGAAGATAACCTTTGCATGTTAAGACTCTTTTGAATGTTACTAAACGTTCTGATTTAAAAATTCGTTATAGATAAGAAATTCATTGTAAGGAAGCTGTAGTAGAGAGACTATATATATTTTTAGTTAGTTAATAACTTTCAAAGTAAACTATGTGCTATTGCAATCTCTATTACCAACAATATACTACTGCAATATGTGAAAAATATTTTTTCACAGATTTTGTATATATTGAATCTCGCTGAACTTATAGCTGGTTCCGATGAACTGTATTTTGTGCTATGTTCAGAATAAAAAGCTCACTGAAGAAATTAAGGTTCTGAACATGATATCACCGATAGAAATTGAAATATATTCACAACAAACTCTATTGTCAGATTTGCCGAATGAAAACTAAATCTCAATGAGTTATTCGCTGAAATATGAATAATTGAACATGACATGAGGAATTTCAAATCAAGCTGTGGAATAGAAGAAAAAGTGAATTGCATTTTTTTAACGAACACGAGATCACATTTTCTATACTCACACGGGATCACATTATCTAACATTACCAGATCAGTAATAAGTGATTGTTTTTAGGTTATATCTGCCTACGCTCTTAATTGAGTCCCAGTCTCTAGAACATAACAGCTCACCTCTTCAACTGTCTTAAACATTTTATTAACATTTTCAGAATTTAAATTAAATATATTTTTGCAATTATTTTTTTCTCATCTATTACGAGAATCTAAAAAAAGATATCTTTATGAACTGAATTAAAATATTTTATTGAAATGATAGAGAAAAATAATTGAATACCAGCAAGTGACGTGATTGTAGATAAATCGTGACATTTGTCAATTCAGAAGCCAATCAGGTTCAACGCACACACGTAACGTCGCTTACAGGTGTCCGATTAAATCTGATTTAAATCACATGGTTTGGCACAGTCATTTCTCTTCTTTTTGAGTTTTAAGTACCCAATTGAATTAAATAACATCATCTAAACATTCTAATTACCTATATTAAAAAAAATTATTACGCACTTTTTGTTGAAATTAAAATTCTTCTAGAATACTGACAAATTTTTTTATCAGTGTGGTAATTGAAACTAGTGAATTGCAAATTAGCAAACTGATATTTTTTCTTAAAGCAAATTATTTATCAATAAGATATAGTAAATATATTCCAAAGAATTTAATTATCTTTCAATGAAAAAAACAAACAAAAGAAATAAAAGTTCGTTCTCTGAGAAAACAGAGCGTCACAATTTTGTGTGGAAACATTATGAAAATGGAGTTTAGTAAAGAATGTGGGTAACCCTAAGCATTGGGGACATCATACCTGTTCATTGCGGACATCAACTTTCTAATCTACAATTTAAGCTGTCATACAGGCCCACGGTAGCTCAGTAGTTAGAGAACCGGATTCCGGTTCGGACCGGCTGGGGTCCAATCCTCAACTTCGCTAAGACTCACCGAGTACATGTTGATACACGTGCTTTCAAAATCTATGGAGTCAAAAGTGTTGTAGTATGTCAGTTAGGAGTACCATGGGTACAGGGGTTTGAAGAAACTTTCGCCCCTCTTTAATTCTATGACTAAATTGAGGAAGTAGCCACTGTAATGATTGGCGCTCCCATCTATCCGTGGAGTTCTGAGCCAAGTCGTACTTTCGCCCTTGTTGTGCACTCTTGTCTTATGAAAGCCGCACCTTCTTGATTTAATTCGCAAATTCCCAATGACTGTTGAGCTTACATTGCCCAAATGTCAATAGATACAACTTGTCATATACCAAAATGAGAAGCAAAAACCAGATACGAAGTAACCTTTCTTCCGATAGAGCGCAGTTTTATAGATGTCATCACAACAAGAATTTTCTTTTCAGAATGTGAAAATATTCACTGAACGGAATAGCCAGCCGCATCTCCAGGCTTGATTCTGGTAGAAAATATTAGGGAATAATTTAGGAGACAATCTGCTGCTTTAAATACATCTCCACGGTTCATATATGAGTCTCTAACGAAGGAAACTCCTTACGTAGCCTTTCCTCTCCATTTTTATGTCAGGCAACTTAATTTCCAAAGAACTCGATGCAGCCAATGCATTGCAGATAGGGATGAACTTATTTCTTATACGAAAATTCATTTTGTAATTGTTTAGTGTTTTTTTTTTTTTTTTTTTCGATTTTTCTTGCTTTAAAAATTTGCTGTTAAGACTATACAAATTTTATCCATTTTTGCATAGTTTTCCTGACATTTTTTACACAAAATTATGTTTCTCACTGAAAAATGATTTTTTTTTTGTTCATTATGTATGTGTTTGCAAAAATTTTCGATTTAAAATTTTATAAGGTTACAAGGCGTTGGTTAAGTTTAAAATTAGCTTTAAAAAAAAAACCTTTCTGTTTTTATTGTAGAAGCAAAAAATTCCACTTTTACACATAAAGAAAAAAAAAACGTTTCTTTAAGTTGTAATATTTTCACGAACCTGCAAACCAGGTATTCACACTTTCTTCGATAGAAAACAAAATGCGTTGTTATAAATTCTGCAAAATCCCAAATTATTAAAGAAATGTTCTGTAAAATAACACACGAGTAGAGACGGAAAATGCAAATTAGTACAGTGGAATTTAATTTCTGCTCCCTGGTTTGTTTATTATGCCTCATCCACGAAAAATAACTTTGAGAGCACTTCAAAGCTCTGGGCGCTTCTATTCTTTTTTCTTCTTTCTTATTTTTCCCTGAGTTCTTCATTAAACTTCAGAAATTAGATTTTAGAAATTTTCTTTTAGTTTACTTCTTTTTCATACATCTATGCGTGGCAACTTAATCGGAGTTTTGTTAAGTGGCGCAATTAGCGCCCAAAATGTTTTTAAACGTAGCAAATTAAAACGACGCTAAGCCTTCCAACTCACTCTTAGAAATAGTTCATTTAAAGGACTAATTAGAAGTTTTTGAGCAACGTAAAGAAAAAAGAAACATAATAACATGTTTTTTAAGTCTTTTTTTTCATTAATTAATGCATTAAAAACAAAGCAAATTCTTAACAAATTATCATTATAACAAAAAGATTATTTGGGTAAGTAACATAAGTAGTTCGGTTAAAAAGTCATGAGTAACACTTTTTTGCTTTATTTGCTTCTTTTTCTTTTAATGTTTTTAAATAACTGCCTTGTAATAGTCAAAGTTTCGGTGGGTTATTTTAATCAAATAAACAAAACCTTAATTAAGAAAAAATATCCAAACACAAAATATAAACATTGTAACAATTTCTATTAGATGACGACAAACCAAACAGCATTGTATCAACTTATTGACATCAGGTAGTCAGGGTGCTACCACAGAATAAAAAATTCCAGAACAATTTGTGACATTACATATTCCCCGGCATTTTTTAAAGAAAATTCAACTCCAAAATTCAAATGAATCTTTCATGAAATCTTTTTCTCAAAAAAACAACTGAAAGGGAAATTGCAATTCTTAAAAATAGTTTCTAATCATTAGGAAAATATTACTTTGTGAGATATAAATGCAAAATACAATTAGTATCCATTAAACCAATTATTATCCATTAAAGTTAACTGTTATATGCTGGTGTTCAATATTTTTCGGTAATCTATATCTTTTATCGAATCATTTAAATAAAACTAACCTTTTTCATTGCATTTGACACTATTTTTGACCATTAGCCAAACTATGGGTTGTTTGTATGATGTGTGATGATTGGAATCATTCACTTTTGATTCAATCTTTAAAGAAATTTTTTAAAAAAAGTTTTTTTTTTTGCCTTTTTATAAGTTTTCTCAAAATCAGTTCCTGAAATTTATTTTTTATTGCACTTATATTTAAGAAGTGGATACTAAAAACAAATCTATGAAAAGTTCCAGTATCTCCAGTAATAATCCTTTGATTGATTTTCTCAACATTCTTTAATTTTTTACTGCATTCATGTTTCAAAAGTGGATAATAAAAACCAACCTTATTGCAAAAATCTATTCAATGGTGGTCCTTCCATCGTTTTGCTCACACTAATTTTTTAACAAAAATTTTGAAATCACCGCTTATATACTTTAAGAGTGGATATGAAGAATCAGATGACGTTATCAAAGGTAGATCATGGCATTTATTGATTCAGAAGCCAATAAAGTTCGACACACGTGTGAGACATCGCTTTCAGGTATTCAATTAAATCTAATTTCAATCGAATGGTTAGGCATAATTCACTTCTTCTCGAGTTGCAAATATTCAAAAATCCACAGAAGTCCTTTTGTAAAAAGATCTTCAATGATGATCCTGCCATTGGTTTTCACTTTGTTCTTTTTTAAGATTTTTGAAAAAGATCTTCAATGATGATCCTGCCGTTGCTTTTCTCGTTGTTCTTTTTTAAGTTTTTTGAAAAAAGATCTCCATTGATGATCCTGACATTGGTTTTCTCTTTGTTCTTTTGTAAATTTTTTGAAAAAGATCTTCATTGATGATCCTGCCATTGGTCTTTTCTTTGTTCTTTTTGAATTTTTTTTTGAAAAATATCTTCAATGATGATCTTGCCATTAGCTTTGTCTTTGTTCTTTTTGAAGTTATTTTTTCCTTTGAAATTTCTTTTTTTCGTTTATCTGTATTAGAAGTGGGTATGAAAAACTAATCTACAGAAGACTCCAATAAGAAAATCTTCATTGATCGTGTTTATAAGTTATAATTTAGATTTCTATCCGTCTTTTTATCTGATCTAGACATGTCAAAATATATAATGATTATGCTGCTAAAGAGTGAAATCGGCTGTAAAAATATAATTAAGTTCTCTTTTGGGAAAATGTGAACTTTAATGATGCATAAGTTTATAAACTCAATCAGCATTTTTTTTAAAGGAAACTTTTTTCCGTAAAATGAGAGTTTCAACAGAATCACCAAAAAATTTATTGCATTTTACAGTCAAGTACATTTACATTGACATAAAAAATATAAGATTAATTTTAGTAATTTTCCTTATAGCATTTTATGATTTATTATATTGAATTTTCTTTCATAAGAAAAATACTACAATAATAAAAAAAATTAATTTATATAAAAATAAAACTAACTAATGCAGAGCTATTTTGAGCTTGACATATTTGGTAGATGACAAAACAGACTGATAGTATTCAATTTTTGAATTTAATTAAAGTGTTAATACATTAAACCGCTGCAACAACTCAACCCCGCTCGTAAGTTTCTTTGTAGTAGCGTTCCTTCTTTTGTTCTGGAAAACTTTCATTCAAGTTTATTCCCATTTCTATTTATTTCTTGAACGATATTTTAAAAACGCTGCTTATCTTTTTATTAGAAATATGACTGCTCTTTTTTACAGAAAAATTTAAAAAAATAAAATAAAGGTTATTCATTTCAAAGTGTATAGGACTTGTTCCTTACGATAAATTCATTTTTATAAGATATTTATATTGTTTGAAAATTAAAGTAGTTTGGAGATTAATAGCTAACTTTTAGGAATGGATTGAATAAAACATAATATTTCAAGAGGTTCCTAAGCAAAAAAGTCTTGAAAATTATGAGTTTTTTATTTTTTATGTATGCAAGTAATTATTTTTCAAATAGTTCTAATATTTTATTTCTGTTTAACTAATAACATCAGATGATTTGTAAATTAATTCTATTACATCAAATCTATCAATCAATCTGTCAATAAGTATTTATATCATTATATCTATCTGTCAATATGTATTTATACTTTATTTATCTGAAACTTTTTTTTGAAATTTCTGTGTAAAAACTACTGTAGTCTTATGAGTTTTAGTTTGGGTTAATATAGGTTTATAAAGGTTAGATTAAATTCTTGCTAATAAGATTATGGTAAGTACAATAATTTAGTATTTATACATAAGGGATTTTTTTCTATAAAAGTATAGTAAAACTTTTGACAATGCCAGCTGTACTTTTCATTGAAAAATGCGTAAATTATAATGTTTCATAAATTTTTGTTTCAAATTTATATGCTGTTAAAATTTTTCTGTAAATGTCATTTAAAATTTGCTTGAATTTTATAAATAGTCAATTTTCATGTGTCTATTATATTAACATGTTATTAAAATGAAGCACTTTTCCAGAATGTTTTTAAACAATTTCAAAGTTTAGAAAGATTTATTTTTTCTAGTATTATTATAATATTAAATTTAATATTAAATATATTACATGGCATTCTAATGATGCATAAAAAATAGGATTGCCATGTTTTGTTTTAATGAGTTTTATTATAATTAATCTATGAATTTCTGTTGTTCCAAATGTTGTTAGCTTGAAATTTTATTTCCTGCTCTCTATAGTTATTTTGTTGCATATTCAATATCTATAAATTCGTTTTGTTTCTTCTTAAATTTATCTCCAGTTTTTCGAATGCTTGCTGTTCTTCTATTGCTCTTGTGATATTTGTTATTTGCTTCGTCTTTTGTAGACTTGCTTCCATGGTAACTTGTTAAACTTTGTCATCGTTCATTGCGATTGATTACACACAGTAAAAATTTGAAACTCAAATATCGCAAAACTTTCTTCGTTTTTAACGAAACCGTTTCAAACCTCAAAAATGCTTCGTCATTCTATTTTATTCAGAATAAAAAAATCCGTTGTGTTTAATATCGAAATTGAGCGTGGGTACCATATACGTGGCACAACAAAACAAGGACAGACAGAACAAGGATATAAGTTATATCCATGCCCGAAACGGGATTCAAATCCGGATCAGGAGACCAATCCTAGTAGGAGACCAACTCCTTGACTACCAAACAGGTCGGTCGGCTTAAGTTACCACTTTATTTTCGATTGTCTAATCTTTAGTCTAGTTTCGTCATTCTAGTGAACGATCTCCTACAATGCACTAAGATGATGTTGCTTGTTGTAGAAACATTTTCGCCATTAATTCAGAGTTCACGTTTCGTCACAAATCGCATGATTACGTGACGGAATAATTCTCAAAATTAACGAAATACTGCTCAAAGATTTTTGAATCATCAATAGTGAGAGTTTTATTTCTGTGAGAGCAAGTTCTTTTCTTCTATGTGAACAGCAATTTGATTGCCAGCATCTTGTCATTTCTCGAGTTGGCAGTCCTGAAGCATAGGAGTCAAAACTTATCAGCATCATAGAACTTCCATCGTTGTCACTGAAATATAATTCTTTTTTATTCAAAACACTTTCCGGTATCGGTGTTTAAAGAAAATTTCCTCTAAGAATCCGATTGTTCATAGAAAATTTTATTAAAATCTCTTTTGCGGTCAGAACTTAATAAATACAAAATTTCTAAAGTTATATAATGATATATCGTGAAATATCGATGTTTCTCAATTATTGCGGTAAGGATTTAAAAATATTATCCCACTACAATTCATTTAACCTATCACAATTCGCAAGTGGGATAAATATTGAAAATACTGATACTCGATAAATACCGCCACTCTGTAAAAACCAAGATACACCAACACTCGATAAATATCGGAAAATACCGACACTCTGTAAAAAAGACAAAAAATATAAAGACACCTGAGAAATAACGAAAAATACCGCCACTCTGTAAAAACTAAAATAAACGACACTTGATAAATACCGACAGTCTGTAATACCAAAATATAACAAATATACCAAAACTCGATAAATACCGAAAACTATCGACACACAAAAATAAACTACTATATCGTAAGTAAAACCCTTTTCTGTGAAGAAGAGAAAAGTAAACCTTTTTTTCTTCACCCAATGTATCTCAATTTAAGAGAAGGACAGAATGGGCTGAGCTTCTGAGGAAGGCCCAGGCTCACACAGGGCTGTCGTGCCAATGCTGATGATGATGAATGTTCACAGTATTTCTCAGCGATTTAGCTGTTGAGTTTTGCTTGGTTTGGCGCAATTTTTTATTTGGTTACTTATTTTTGTTGGCAGTGGCGTTATAATAGGCGTATTGGCGGATGTATCTGTTCAAAAATATTAGGACCAAAACAGAGATTTTACGGATTTAATTTTGAATCTCTGAAAATGAGGTGTTGAATATATATATATATATATATATATATATCCCATGCCGTTATTTTTTTATGTCTGACTCCCCTTTAAAAATTAATAATGGGAAACGTATGAAGGAAAGTAACATACAATCAGTATAATGTCTATAAATCAGTAACGCAATCAGAAATATCATTGAACATTTATTTTATCTAATGTTCAATATTTATGAGTCAACATTTAAGATTTCTTATTCAGTGAAAAAAATAGGCATTTTATTAATATTGCGAAGATTAGAAATTAAGAGATTTATGAATACAAATAAGAAAAGATAAAACAAATTATTTGGTAATTATTTAAAAATATAGTTTCCTTACGCAATCAGTAATATCATTGAACATTTATTTTATCTAATGTTCAATATTTATGAGTCAACATTTAAGATTTCTTATTCAATGAAAAAAAATAGGCATTTTATTAATATTGCGAAGATTAGAAATTAAGAGATTTATGAATACAAATAAGAATAGATAAAACAAATTATTTGGTAATTATTTAAAAATATAGTTTCCTTACGCAATCAGTAATATCATTGAACATTTATTTAATCTAATGTTCAATATTTATGAGTCAACATTTAAGATTTCTTATTCAGTGAAAAAAAATAGACATTTTATTAATATGGAGAGGGTTAGAAATTAAGAGATTTATGAATACAAATAAGAATAGATAATACAAATTATTATTTAATTATTTAAAAAAATAGTTTCCGTACATTAACATCATCCTTCTCGAATTATACTACTTATATATGCAAATTTCACTCAAAATTATCTCAGAACAATGTAAATCGATTAATAGCCACAAACATTAGGTCAAAAAAATTAATATTATTTTTTAGGCAATACTATTGATTTGCAATAAAATATTATTTTTCCAGATTTCAAAGCTAGGGCAATAGATTTTTTTTTTTAAGTTTACAATCAAATAGTTAGGAAATTAAGTTGCAAATTATCTGTAAAATCATAATTGATAAGATAACTATAATTTTCTTTATGAATTGTCATAGAATTAAGTTAAGAGTAGTAAAAGTAGAATAAATAATTTTTTTATTATTTCACAATATAATTTTCTTTATATTAAACATATATTTACATACCCTCTTTTCATTTTGTTTGAAAATATTATAACTCGAATAAGCATTTTCGTACTAATTCTTAAAAGATTATTTTAAAACTATTCCATGTATTATTAGATTTTTAAGTTTTTTTCTTTTTTTTTTTTGAAACAGTATTTAGCTAAAATTTTAAACTCTTAGAGAAGTAAAAAAAGACAAGGTAACTAGAAAAAATTCAGAATCAAACCTCTTTAGAATATTTTTTATGATTTTTTATTTTTCTAATTTTATTTTTTCTCTCATTTTTCAGCTATATATCAACAATCAAGACTAACTCTATAAAAATATAAATTTAATGCTTAAACAAACGAGGCTTCATTTATAAAATAACACAAAAACATGTTTTTTGTATCTCTTAATTTATATATTGCTAATTTTTAAAAATTATGATTATCAAAAGTGTTTTAGAAAAAACCGTTTTTTTTTTCTTTATTTACGTAAGAATCCATTGCCCAATAAAAAAAAATATGTGAATTAGTTACATTGAGAATATAGTCATATTTTGTAAAATATCGATATTTCCTGACGATCAAAGCGATATCAAAAACACCGTTATCGCCCAGCACAACCGATTTCCCTGATTTTTTTCCGATTTAGGCAAGGTCAAGTATTTGTGTAAAAGCAACAAAAAATTATTTCCCAGTGCTATTTTAGTGTTATTGATTAGTATTAGTAATTTCCAGTGTTATAGATTACTTAAAATCAATCACATTATAACTAATTAATATCATTGTAACAGTATTCAATTAAACAAATTAAATAATTTTATGCAAAGTATGTGAATTTTTATGCAAGATTTCAAGAGAAAAAAAGCCCTTAACTCATTCTAATAGAAATAAAACCAGATTACTTTTTTTTCAAAGAACTTTCTTTCCTCGTTTTATTCAAAATTGCTAACACACAACATGGGCATTAACCGATAAATTACTTTCACTGGACTGGTTCCTCACAATCGTGCTACTTGGTTAAGTACAGAGTTGTTTGATTAGCTCTTCTCAAAGAACTGAACTAAAGAATGATGAACCCTAAAGATGAGTAGAAACAAATACCGTGAATGGAAGATTAAATAATATTTGTTGACTTCCGAAACATTTAGAATTTGTTCGAGCTCTTAGTTTTTTCTGTGTGGCATATTAATTTATCCTTAAAATGTATTAAGAATTGTATAATAAGTATATTTATTATATAATATAAATACTATAGTAATTTATGAACGAGTTTAAATTCAACAAATATTAGTTTTTCTCAAAGAAAGAAATTGCATTGAGCTTATTTTATCCCATGAAAAAAACTTTCTTTTCCTAAAAGATAGGATTTCTTTTCACCCTAAATTATTGACACAACATAGACATACACCAATAAATCACTTCCGCTCCTTAGAATCCTGCAACTTGTTTAGAACAAAGTTGTTTGATAAGCTTTTCTCAAAAAGTTGAGCTTCGAATGATTTATCCGAAAGATAAGATAAAGTAGAAACAAATACTGTGAATGAAAGATTAAGTATTTTTTGCTAATGCAGTATTGAAATTTTTGGAATATGAGTTTCTGGTTAATGCATTATTACACTTTACTGCGCAATAATTTGCCCCTAAAAATCTATTGAAAACTGTATAAAGATTATTGTAATTTATGAATCCTCTTTTGAAAATGTATTTGGAATGTAAGTATTTGAATTCAACAGATAATATTTTTTTTATAAAAGAAATAAACTGTACTGAGTTGTCGTTTCTGACAAAAAAGTGCCATTCTGTAAAACTATAAAAACTAAAACTCAGTGGCGCGGCAGCCCATAGAGGGCCAAGGCTAATTGTGCCCATCTCAGTTTTCCTGACCTTGGGCTCTGGGGTACAGGAGCAGACGTTCCGGTTAGGTGGTCAGTTGAACGCGAACCCCCAGTGTTCAGTTCCCAAGCATGCTTGGTACTCATTTTTCGACCCACTGAAGGGATGAAAGGCTGAGTCAACCTTGCCCGGCCCAAAGATCGAACCCAGGACTTGTGGCACGGGTCCTGGGTTCTACTATATAAACCATATAAAGTATATATACGTCTACTATATAAACTATATATTATTGTAAAGATTACTTTACTTTCCATCTCAAATTATTGAAAGATAACATAGAAATAAACTAATAAATCCTTCCCATTATACTATATATAAACTATATATTCAGAGTTCAGAGCTGTTCGATTAGCTTTTCTTACAATGCTGAGGCATAGAATGATGAATTCTTAAGATAAGATGAGGTAGAAATAAATATCGTGAATGAAAGATTAAGTATTTTTTGATAATGAAAATCTAAAAATTTTAGATTTTATTCATGTTCTTAGTTGTATGATTGTCTCTTACATGTTTTATTATCTATGCTTAAAACATTATCAAAATATAAGAAATTTAAAAATTTTGATTCTGCGTATTAAAAACAATAATGAAGTTAAATAAATTTATTTTAAAGAATAGATATGGATTTAGTATTGCAATAAGCAAAAGTTCTATTTAACAATGAAACTAATTGTAGGAAGAAAAATATTTATTATTCCTGTAAGAAAAAAAAAAAGTCTATTTAAGAAGAAAAGTTACAAAATTGCACAGACACTATCATTGAATAATTTATTTGATAATTGTGCTTGTAACAGTTGTTTTAAAATTCTAGGAATATTATTATTTTTATTATCAAAAATAATTATTTTGTAATGCATTCATTGAAAAAAAAAATTTTTTTTTTGACGAACTTGGACATAATTAAGAAAACCTTTTATAGTAATGTTTTTTTTCTTGGCATAACAGAAAATTTTAGATTTTCAGAAATTTTAATATTTTCAATTGAGAACCGAAATTTATTGTGATTTCATCTAAAAATTTTTGAGTTGCATTTAATACTATTAAATAATGTATAATTCAAAAAACTTCTAGCTTGCTATTGATAGGTTAAAAAGATCTTATACGATTTTATGAAAAATTAGAGTAATCCTTTTACGAGAATATACTCCAAATTAAAAAAAATCAACTAAAACTAATTAAGTGATTCATTTTCAAGTACAAAGTAGTCCAATAATCTATTTCTCTTCCATAATTTTCTCTTTTGTTTATCGATCTCTTTCTACCAATATATACATACCTTTTAATTATATATATGCAAATAAATAATTTATAATCCCTAAGGCAAATGGTTGACAAACACTTTATAAATAATTTAATTACAACACAATTTATGTAATACTTACTGTTAATAACAATAATAATTTTTTTCCTGTCCTTTACTTAGCATAGTTTTAAGAATTTTTTTTTTTAACATTTTGCATTTAGTACAGAAATCAAATAAAAATAGTTTATAGAACTAGGTAATTTCTTCTGAAATTGTTCAGATTGATTTAATGGTATTTAAAGTTATTTTAATAAATGTTATTGAAAAATTGGTACTGGCAATTAATGAGTTAAAGGATTTTATACTATTTTATGAAAAATTGGAGCAATCATTTTACGAGTATATATATACAGTGAATTCAGAAAGAAAACTCGACTAAAAGATAGTTATTGATCCATTTAAAAGCATTAAATAGTTCCATATTCTATTGATCATCAAAGTACAATTAAAAATATCAATTAGTTTTAAATAATTTTCCTTTTTGTTTATTGACGCTTACTATATATACTATTTAGCACTTTACATTAAATTAAGTAATTTATAGTCAATAAAGCATTATGGTAGATTATAACTTGGTAATTACTCAGATAAAACAAGAAACATAACTCAGCTAATGGCAGACATACTTGTCAAAGATAATTTACTGACATATCGGGGTTAATTGTATTACAGGTTGCAGTATTTTTATACCATTATATAACTATATAATGGTATAAAAATACTGCCATTATATAATATATATTTTTATACAAATACGTACTTAATATTTGTGGCTCCTTACGTTCGTTCAAATATTCTTTTGAGCAAGAATTTCCTGCATTTGGATTGAGATCCATATACTTTCGTTACTAATTCCACAAAATGTCTAACAATGACAGGTATCATTCCAAGATCGTGTCTCAACTGTCCAAACAAAAGTATAGACTGCATTTATTTTTATTGTCCTAATGTCTTTATTCAATGAGACAGTAAACATGCTCGAGGACCTGTGACATCGGTAAATGAGCCCAGTGACTGGAGCTTAAGAACCTTTTCCGAATGATACCAATAAGAAATAAGAAAATATGTCTTTTTTTGCAAGTAATTCATTGCTTGTTTTGTGCTTCAATAAGACATAGGTATTATTTCTTATATGCAAATCACACGTGGATTATAAATTTATTTTTTGCCACAGATTGTTTAGTTTGAAAACTTAACAAAATGCTTAATTATATTATGTGGTTTACACTGTTTGAAATTTTGGAACTTATTGAATCCTAATATCTTTGAAATTTGCTACAAACCATAAAATAAGGCAAGTTAAGCCATATAAATTAATTCTTCTTTAACTTTATGATTCAGAAATATGGTTCACTTAAAATGAAAATATAATGAAGTGCTCACTTTCAGAGTTTATGAAGGTTTCAGAAATTTTCGAGATATTATGATTCATAGCACCAACTTGATTATAATTGATACTTAATCATAATATCTTTCAAAATTATTTCAACCATAAGACTCAGTCCGTTGGGTCTAATTAATACATTTTCTTTTACTTATGATAATATGATTCACCTTTAACAAAAATAATTTCCAATTCCACAGCAGATATAGGTTTCAGAAAAGTTACACGATATTACGATTCAAGACACCTACCTACATGATCATAATATCTTTCAAATTTGTTTTAACCATTACACAAAATAAAGTCAAGTCGGGTCATATTAATTATTTTTTCTAGAATTTTATTGCACAATAGTATGGGTCACCGTTAACCCAAATCCGCAACATATAAAGATTTCGGCTAATTTATACGATATTTTGGTTCAAGGTAATTACTTGATTATAATACCTTTTAAATATGCTGCAGCCATTAAACTAAGTCAAGTTGTGCCACATTAATCAATTCTTCTTTAGCTTTATAACACGGTAATATGGTGAACTTTGAACGAAAATATAGTTTAATTCCATGGCTTAAAAAGTTTTCCGTAGAAAGGTCTCAGCAAATTTCAGTGATATTGTGACTTAAGGTATATATTTGATACTGTCTAATAATATCTTTCTGAAAGAGCATTACGTTATTTGTGCATATAAAATTGTTTTAATCATCTTATTAATTTTACTCAGTGTGCTAAAAATAAATTAACAAATTTAAAAATCGTCATAAAACTTTGAACAATGTTTCTGTTTTTTCTTAATTCAATCTACTTGTACAAATTATTTTTTTGGTTTTAATCTGTTCATAATAAAGAAGTGAAAAATCCCAGGATATCACCAAAAATTTATAAAAAAAACTACGTTCCATGCTGGATTTTCTGCACTCCCCCAGTGTTTGATTTACTGGCATCTTTATTTCCAGCAGTGAAACGGAAATTTCAGTGAAAAACAAAATTAATACCAGATCCTTAAGATTCATTGGCATTAGAATCTAAATTTTTAAAAGAAATTCGACTCAGAAAATAATTATTGACCATAAAATAGACTCGTCTTAGAGGCGTTCTTTCCGAGTGAAATTAATAATTCTTCGAGCTAAAAAAATTATGTTTTTTACATATTCTATGTAATTTTGACTGCAACTCTGGCGACGATTATTATGGCAAACTCATCTTAGTAACAACTTTTAAGAAGCTAAGCAGTGTCTTTTAGTTATTAGAAGTGGCGAATCATGAAAATTATCCATCGTTTTCTTATGGTAACATGTCTTGATTTTACTTAACTTGTAGTCAGTTTTTGTAAGCAGTGTGCTTTTTTTTTCCATCTTTGGAAGCAAAACTTTTCCATTTAATTTTTTTTTTTTTTTTTTTTTTTACAGAAAAAAACTGCTGTCACAAACTTCAATGCAACTATTTGCTATTTTTACAAATAGTGCTTAATTTTGTAAATTACTTTCACAGCTTAAATTTTAGAACAAAAAGCATTTAATTTCTAAATCAGTTACAGCAAATGAAAGAAAGATTTAAAAAAAAAATGCTATGAAAATTGGCAACATTGTTTGTTAATAATTGTTCATATTAATTTATATTCAGGTTTCATTAAAGATAAATAAAAACGTAAAAATATGTGTTAGGTGACATCTAAAAATACAGATTACGTACCAACCAAAAATTTATTATGATAAAAGCAGTTAACTTTGCATAATATTTTGATAATAGTTTGAAACCTAATTTTTTATTCAACAGAATAATTAAAATAGTTTTAATTAAAATAATTTATGAAAATCTTTTTTAAAGTCAAAAATTTTTAATTTTAGCAAATAGCAGTTTTCGCTTTTTTTTAAAAAAATTCTTTACTTTTTAAACTCATCTGCTGTCAATTTCAAAATTTTTATTTTTATTAAAATATTCAAGTTAAGGAAAACTTTTTAATTTTTTATCACAGTGCTCGACGAACTCTTTAGTCAACAATGCCAATTATTAACAGTTCAACGATTGAAATCTCTTTTGCTGTTCACATTTTTTAAACTTAAATTACATAGGTATGTGCATTGTTTTTCACTTAATTTGGGTACTCTTTCGTTGGAGTTTCTGAGAACATTCTCAATCGATAATAGTACGTTCACTTAGCTCCATCAACGATTTCTAGAAGCGAGAAACTTCCACACGGGTCATCTTAATCGAGAAATAAAATATTTTAGTAACCCAAATATTGCTCCATCTTTCTAATTTCCCCCTACTGCGCAGTTTATTCTCGTTACCCTGGATTACTGAATGGATATGTGACATAACCTTCCCTTTTCAAGATATGTTTGGTCGACCCTCTTTTAACTCTACCTTCCCTAGTCTTGTACACTCGTTTCGTGTTACCTTTTTATTTCTAAACCATCTTAGCAAACCTTTCTCCATTCTCAACACTACAATACTTTTTTTTTAAATGCAAACAAAATTCCCAAAAACTAACTTAATACTTCACTTTTTAAATCTCAGTTTAACTATATAGGTATATCCAATAAAACTTGATATTTACATTTAATAACGACGCTATTTATTGAAAACAATTGTGAACAAAACTTAACTAGCAAACAAAAAACTTAAATCATGATTGTGGCAAACGGACAGGAATATTAACAATATCTTAGCATTTTATAGAGAAATTTGTTCAACTCAGGTTTGTATGTTGTTGTTTTTAAGTTCAAGCTAGGTTTCAAATTCTCATCAATACAACGACTTTTTAAATTTGCTCTTGATAATGTTCATGCTTGAATAGGATTGCTCGCATGAATATGTAGACTCGATTAAGAAAAGAACAGCAAACATTATTTATTTCGGCTGATTACATGAGTCAGAAATATTATTACATGCATTAAAAACCAACATCTCTTTCTTCTCTGGGTTATTCAAAGCTGACCACTACGCGTTGAGGGCTCAGTTCACAGTTGTTTTTCTTCAATGTGTCTATATCATTTCTTATATCTATTCTTATTAATTTCAGTACGATGACAAATTTTACTTGAAGGGCCGGGATAGCCTGGTCGGTAGGGCGCTGGGCCCGTGACCAAGAGGTCGTGGGTTCGATCCTCGCCGGCCGAAGACTCCCCGTGTAGTAAATGGTGACTGATGCACGTTAAATCTGTCGAGTCTCAAAGTCCTCCATGTTCCCATAAAAAATCAATACCTCTGGGGGTACTGATCCAGGAGTTTCCTTGTCTTCTGGATTGGTTCAAAATTACAAGGCTACGGAGTTGAACATTAGTAGTCGTAAACCCATGAAATTGGGTCGGCTGTTCAACGACGGTTATAAAATAAAATAAAATAAAATTTTACTTGATACGCCAAATAACGCAAAAATGAAATTTCTACTCAAAATATCAGAACTTTCAATTTTTTTTTTTTCATAATATGTGCAACCTAAACATAGTCTATGTATTTAATGTTAACTACATTTAGTTTATAGGAAAATTTTCGTATTAGACGCTTTAAAAAAAACTAATCAAAATAGCGGGGGTTTTAGTTTTTAAGCATTTACAATTTAAAGTTTGTTTTTTTTTAAATATTATATACAATTCAAAAATCGTCTATACATTTTATGTTGCCTAAATATAGGAAGCGAAAATTTTCGTTTCAGATACTGAAAAAAAAAATTCAAATTTGAGAGGTCTATAAGCTAAAAATCCTTAAAATTTGAAGTAAATTATTTTGTTTTCCTTTCAAATTAAAATTGTCCTTGAATGGTATATTAATTCGAAGCATTTAATAAGTTAAAATTTGGCATACCACGATTACTAGAATAATTAATTTGATGTATAATCAGTACAATCAAAACGTCGAAATTGGTACAAAAAATTCCTACGATTAAGGTGGATATATTTTCAGTTGTTTTTACGTTTACGTAAAATTTGACGGCTTTTGTGTTGTATTTTCAAGATTTTCTTGCTAATATGCGCGTGCTTGCATGTGATATTTTGTGAAAGAACCACACTCAAAGAACATCATTTGGCTCGCAGGTCACGGTTTTCCTGTCACTACCTTATCACATTAAATATTTACTCCACATTTCTAGAACTATTAAATATAAATCACTCCTATGAAATCCATATACATTTCAATACTAGAAATGGCATACACAATCCCTGGCCAAAATATTAAACTCACTATAAGATTCTATGTGAAATCTTAATTATCAGGTGATACTACAAAGCTTTATTGTTTTTACGTGACTGAAACCGGTTTGCACTTGTTTACATTCGTGTATCAATTGTTTAACATTGTAATGCAACACGTTAAAAATAAATATAAATAGGCAGTATTTAAAAAATATCCTGAATGAAAACCCATTGCATATATGTTTAAATATAAAAGTATTTCATACAAACTCGTGCGAAACATGTAATTATTAAAAAACTACAGTGCGTCTAATAATTTGGTCTAATTATTATAATATACTAATATAATGACTGATATAATAAATATTATATATTCATATAATATATCGTCTAATTTATCCAATCGTCAAATTCATATTATATATCGTCTAATTTAACTAATTGATACACGAACAAGTGCGAACCGGTTTCTCTCACGTAAAAAAATAAAGCTGTATTATATCACCTGATAATTATGATTTTACATAGAATCTTAAAATGCGTCTAATAATTTGGTCTAATTATTATAATATACTAATATAATGACTGATATAATAATTATTCTATATTCATATAATATATCATCTAATTTATTCAATCGTCAAATTCATATTATATATCGTCAAATTTATCCAATTGATACACGAACAAGTGCAAACCGATTTCACTCACGTAAAAAAAAAAAGCTGTATAGTATCACCTGATAATTACGATTTTACATAGAATCTTATAGCGCATATAATAATTTGGTCTAATTATTATAATATACTAATATAATGACTGATATAATAAATATTATATATTCATATAATATATCGTCTAATTTATCCAATCGTCAAATTCATATTATATATCGTCTAATTTAACCAATTGATACACGAACAAGTGCAACCCGGTTTCACTCACGTAAAAAAAAATAAAGCTTTATAGTATCACCTGATAATTACGATTTTACATAGAATCTTATAGTGCGTCTAATAATTTGGCCAGAGACTGTAGTCATAAAAAAACATCATTGATTTAAAATAAAAACATATTTTTTTTCATCTCTCGTTCAATAAATACGGTTAGTTTACTTTACGATGGTATTTAAAACAGTTATTTTTAAACATAGCTTCAATATATTTTCAAACTGCTCTAAATAGCGTCATATGTTACTTTCTAAACCGGGTATGAGACACATAATAGCTCTTAGCGATTGGAAATGCCAAACCCCTTTTACTTCATCCTGCCAAACCTGCCTACAACCACTAAGGAAACCTCTTCTTAGTTTAATGGACTTCGAAGTCAAAATCAATTCTTTGTACCCCTAAAGTAACAGCATAGCCGTCAAGGGATTATTCGAAACTATTACTCACCAAACATAACGGAAAGCTTTACGTAAGACTGTTTAAAGTAAGAGACCGTAATGCCAGATTAAGTTACTTTCATAAAATATGAAGCTTAAGTCTCGGTTGATCTTATGTGGGATAAAAGAGTCGAGAAGTTAAGTCCCATCTTCAGTGGTGACTTAACATTCTCAATTGGTTGGTATACTGTTTCAGTTTTGTTGAATATTCTAGCTGTAGAGAATAAAAAAGGGTTTTTATGCGTCGTATTTCACTGATTCTTAGCTGTAAATTGGAGATTAATGGTGATCAAGTCATCGGATTTTTGTAAAGAGAATTCGTTCTGAAAACTTTTTAATTTATGGGTAAGGTAGACAATGGAAGTTCTAGAATGTAACTTACAGGATGAAAATGGTTTAATCACTGTTAGGCGGAAAAAAATTAGTTTATAAAGTTATAAAGTTACTCAATGAATTATAAAGAAATTTATATTGTGATTCAAAGAAATTTATAATGTTATTTAATTTTTTTATTCAATTATAGAGTAATTCGAATAAATTTATAAAGTAATTCAATAATTTCTATGGTGACTTAAATAAATCTCTAAATTGATTCAATCATTTAAGTAGGATGATTCCAATATCCACGTTTGTTACATTCGGTATGAATTTTCTTTTTTAAAAAAAAGCTGTTGCAAGTTTACTAAGTTTAGCGAGAGTTGAACCTTTGCAAATCTTCATAATCTTGCTAACTTTATCTTGATAAGCTTGCTAATTTAATCCTGATAAACTTAAGATAGCCTAGTTGGTCGGATCTTCGTGAGAACGGAAGTCCAAATATAGCCGGCCAAAGAATCCCCGTATTTTAAATGGTGACTGGTGCATGTAAGAACTGTTGGGGTTACAAAGTCCTCCAAGTTCCTATAACAAATCAATACCTCTGGGGGAACTGATCCAGGAGTTTTCTTGTTTTCTGGATTTAGTTCAATATTTCAAAGCTACGGAGTTGAGCATTAGTAAACGTAAAGTCAAATTTGGGTCTGCTGTTCAACAAAAAATTATCAGGGGATAGAGAGTTCGCCTTCCAATGAGGTGAACCAATTTCGGATCCCAGTGATAGCTGGTCGATACGTATTTCGCACTTGGTTCTCACCGACCACAGTGCTCACGAAAAATATCCTCAGTGGTAGACGGATCAAATGTTAGAGTCCCCTTTCCGCCAGGCTAACCATGGAGGATTTTCGTGGTTTTCCTCTCTATGTAACGTAAATACGGCTTAGTTCCATCAAAAAGTCCTCCACGAAGGCAAAATTTCCCCGAATACATGATCCTGGAGATCCCTTGTCTTCTGGATCGGGTTCAAAATTTCAATGCTACGGAGTTGAACATTTGTAGTCGTGAACTCAAAATTGGGTCGGTAATATAAAATGAAATAAAACTTACAAGACTAGATAGATGAACTTCTTGATAATCTTGAAACTTGTTAAACTTCTTAGCTGTAAATGCGAGATGGTGTTTTGGTGAATGGTTTTTCATAAACCGAATCTGGAACTGAAACCTTTTTTTTTTTTTTTTTCTGAAAAATATACAGTAAAAGTTTCAGAATGTAAATTATGCTATGATTCGAATAAATTAATAAAATGGTTTAATCACTCTTAGGGGGGTTGAAATTAATTTATAAAGATGTAAAGTTATTTAATCAATTATGCAGTGATTCAAATAAATTTATAAAGTGATCCAATAACTTATATGGTGATTCAAATAAATCTCTAAAAAGTGATTCAATCGTTCCTATAGGACGATTCGAATGAAAGTACCCATGTTTGTTACATTCGGCATGCATTATTTTTTAAATAGCTATTGAAAGTTTAGTAAGTTCAGCAAGAGTTTAACCTTTTATTGCTGATTCAAATCTTGTAATCACTTCCCAATGAGGAGGAACCAGGTTCGATTCCCCACCGTTGCTTATTGATATGAATTTCGCTCCTGTTTCGCACTGACCACAGTGCTGACGTAAAATATCTTCGGTAGTAGACGGACCCAGGGATGTCTACCCCTTGTCTTCTGGGCTGGTTCAAAATAATAAGAGTAGGAAATTGGACACTGATAGTCGAAAACTCAGAATTGGGTTGGCTGTTCAACGCCGTTTACAAAATAAAATTAAACTTACTTGTCCCAAATGCATCTCTTCTCCTAATACTTACAGTGAACTTGTCACTTCGCAGCTTTTCTTCCTCATTTGCTACAATACTACAATTCCTCACTTGCCTCGCAGCTTTTCTTCCTTATTTGCTACAATACTACAATTCCTCACTTGCCGCGCAGCTTTTCTTCCTCATTTGCTACAATACTATTCCTCACTTGCCTCGCAGCTTTTCTTCCTCATTTGCTACAATACTACAATTCCTCACTTGCCTCGCAGCTTTTCTCCCTCATTTGCTACAATACTACAATTCCTCACTTGCCTCGCAGCTTCTCTACCTCATTTGCTACAATACTACAATTCATCACTTGCCTCGCAGCTTTTCTTCCTCATTTGCTACAGTACTACAATTCTTCACTTGCCTCGCAGCTTTTCTTCCTCATTTGCTACAATACTACAATTCCTCACTTGCCTCGCAGCTTTTCTTCCTCATTTGCTACAGTTGTTAGTAACCTGCCCCGTTTTGGTTTCAAAGACGTTTTTAGGTTTATTAATAAAATTAAATTTAAGTCACTTAAAGACACTATCGGTATTGAAAATTGCTGAAGCATTTACCTAAAAGGAATTTTGGATACATCGTGCCAAACCAAACACGCTTTAAAATTTAATTAAAGGAATTCGATAGATATGTTCAGCATCAAAATTTAATAAATATTTTATTGCTGAATATTTGTAGATACTTAAACGTAAATTTAATTACATTGTGTCACATTTGAGTATATAATGTTTGAGTATATATTGTTTTATATAATGAGAAAAATAGATATTGCATCAAATATATAGTATATATAGTTTTGTCATCAAATTAGATGGGTTTTTATCTGTTTCCATTTATTTATCTAAAATGAAACAAACATTTATTTTTTAAACTAGAGGGCTCCGCCCCCTGCTCGCTGACGCTCGCCAACCCCCGGAGAATTGCTTCGCAATTCTTGCTTGGTTTGCTTCGCAAAACCAAGAATGCTTTGATATCATATATTTCAATATTAAACTGAATATTAACTGTTATCATCGAAAAGAATTAATTTTGTCCATCCTAAATCGCCTTTAGGAAAAAGTAAAGGAAAGACCATAGGATCAGCATGTTGAGATCTTTGGTTTATTATACTCGTTTCTCTTATTTCTTGTTTAGGATATACAGTTAAATCGCATACAGGAACAACACCATCTTTGGAAACAATAATGGCAGCTAATTCAGAAGAAGTAGGTTTATTGTATCTTCTTTTATCATCGAATATAAATCTTTGAAATTGTAAAACAAATTCACTATCATGAATAGTTAAATCTCTGAGCATCCGATATTTCTGTGCATATGGATTGACTTCCCTTAATAATTTTTCAATATGCCTTGTCAACTGAAGATTATCTAAATTCATGCGTAGTTTAATAGCCTCCTCAACACTGTCATAAATATATATTTGTCCATTCCTTGGAGCATTGGTTGCTGAATTTAGGGATGTTGTCGCATGGTGATATACTTGTCCTTGAATTTTTATCAACGGTGGACCTCTGCTTTCATCTTGAAGAAATTTAGCACTAAAAGTGGCAAACGCAAATGATGAATTGTATACACGGATATTTTGCCTAAATAATTTTGCTTCTTGCTCATCAGAAAGAAGTAAGTTTTTCAAAAATAAAGGATATTCATGCAGCGGAGGTATATGTATGTTATCATTATGGCAGCAAGATTTAACAGAGCGCCCTTTTGCAGAAGCAAATCTCAAAGCTCCACAATAACTGCATTTTGAAAACATTTTGCCAAGACTATGTTTTGCCACTTTGATAGGTAACAATTTCGATAAATCACCATCAAACTCATGTTGTTTTGATTTTAAAATAGGTGGATTAGGATTTTGGTCCATATCATTGTCAACATTGCGAAAGCGAATTGGTACAGTGTGCATTCCAACCACATTTTCTGTATTTACAGGTCTGGTTTGATGTGGGCAAATGAAAGTCGATGTTGTTGCGACTGTGTAGCAATTACACACATTCTCTTTTAGCTCAACCTTTGTTAGTTTAACTTTTTTTTTTTGTTAGTTGAATCATCATTAGGTTGTATAAGCAAAAGAGCATTATTTTTTTCTATACTATGAAGTTTACGTTTTTCCCGCTTTCGATTAGCTTTCGCATTGAGTTGCGACTTTTTAGTAATGTTAGGTCTTTTCTTTTTAGGCATTACTTGTAAATAAACAAATCGAATTAAGATTTAAAACCAGATTAAACTTACGAATTAACGTTTTAGAAAACAAATAATCAGATTAATCAATATATCAATACGAAATAAGTTGAGATGTTGTAAAACTGAAGAATGAAATTCTAACTATTTTGTGATTGGTTGCATCTCTGAAAAAGAAAATTCAGACTTGTAAATCGCTTTTTTAAGCTTGCCGTTTTCAGACATGTGATTGGCTGTTGTGAACGGCGGTTATTCTTCATTATTAACTGCAAAATCGTGCTTTAAAACTAAAATAAATAAAAATTTAAAATTGTGTAAAAGATTTGAATGCCCTAAATGTCTTCCCTGAAAGATTCTGAATGAATTGATTCCTTAATCTTAGATTTTCATCACGTAGTTAAAAAGTTTTTCAGGGGACAAAATTAACTGCAAAAACTTTTTTTTAGAATAGAGAGATTTCTCTCGTGTTTACATTAAAATGTGCTTCTTTTTTTATTAATCTTTATAAGGGTAATGTATAACATTATCGTTAAACATATTTCCTCCGGATGTTTTTATATGAATTTTTTCTTCGTACAGTCCACTACAGAAAAAAGAGGAAAAGAAAAAGATGACCAACTTCTTCCTTTTCCTGTCCGAATAGGCGATATCCTGGAAGCACATTCATTACTGGAGTGATTAGGTATTTGGACAGATCGTCTACCAAACGATCTTTAGTAGGAGGATTTGTGGTAATGGTTATCTCGAAAAGGATAAGGTCATGGTTACAGGGACGGGCCACCGTAATTATAAGAGAAAATATTTTATCCCGAATTCCTGTTTTTATCTGTCCTAGTTTGGAGAAGTTGATGCCTTAGTTTTCTTTTAGTTTGGTTTATTTACACATAAATGAAATTGGAAGAAAGCTTGTGTACATAAATTTTGTCAGCTTTTCCTGGAGGATAAGATTTATTCTAGAAGTACTTACTACTTACCTGGATAGATTTGTAAAATTTATAACAAAAGTAAAAATAAGTGGATAATTAAATAGCATAAAAAAGACATGTAATGTATTATAACAAAAAAGAGAAACTACATCAGGAATGTATCTGCGTAACATTAATAGATAATGGTCGGAAATCGTTTGTTGATGTCACATGCTATTAGGGAAAAGGGGATGCTATTTTTCTTGTTTACCACTGGCGCCATCTATGTCTGGAAATTCGACTTCTGCCACATGCATACGTCACATTGCCTTTACAGGACGGGCCCATTTATACATTCCTTTGCAATTTCGCAATTCACAATTTCAACCTGAACCAGAGAACAATCAATCTCCAATTCAGCACCCCCAGAGGTATGATTTGTTATAGGAGCATGGATGACTTTCTGGCTCTACAGATTTAACGTGCACCAGTCACCATTTACCACATGGGGAATCTTTGGCCGGCGGGAATTAAACTCATGACGTCTCGGACACCCTACCGTGTTTTCCGGTCCGAAAGCCGTTTCTAAGTTAAACAAGTGATAAATACATAGCATAAGAAAGATATGTAATGTTTTATATTAACAAATATAAAATATTTCAAGAATGTATCTCCATAACATAAAGACGATAATGGTCGGAAACCGTTTCTTATTGTTGGTTGCGTAATTTTATTTTCCTTAACTTAAACCGTTGACGAAGATGGAGCTCCAGTGTCTCTTTTAGAAATTTTTTCTGGAGCTCTAATTACAAGTTAAAATATATTTTGGTATTTTTTATACATAAAAAAACAGACTAATTATTATTAAAAAAATCTGTTAGATAATCGGAATTATATTTGTACTAAAATATAAAATCCAAAAAAAAGTAGTTTGTACTTTTCTTTAAATTCATATTAAAAAATGCATCAATAATTTATTTTGTAAATTAATGACATTTCAATGTTGAATAACTGTTTTTCTTAGATCTGAATAACTACAAATAAGGGAAAATTTGAAAAAAATTTCTGCTTAGAAGTGAGCCGTGTATGGAAGATTTTACCTTCAAGGAAGAAAAATACATCATTTTTACATGCTGTATTTCATAATTATAAGTTATTAAAATGCTTAGTATATTATTTTTCCTTATTTTGACATAAATTAATACGAAATTATAAAAAATAAATGAAAAATAAATTTAATAAAAATTTTGTGTCAAAGCATTAAAAATCCTTAGATATAGGATTCCTAAATAAAGGAGATGCAGCAATCATTAGCTTAATATTTACACTAACACTTAAACAACCATCCAAATGAATATGTATATAGATCTCTGTATAAAATGAAGAATGCAAAACTTTATTGGTTAAAGAAGATATCTTTTTTTTCCGTAATTTATTTCTCCCGGTCCTTTTTTTTAAAAATTCCTTATTTATTTTTCGAACAAATCCTTTTGGATGTTGCCTTATCTAGAGAAATTTCTGCGACAAAATATATTATTCAAATCATTCACGGTAATTTATGTAAAATATAACTTAAACTTTGATAAAAGAAAAATTTCAAACATTTTACTAATAAATATTGTTCTGAAATTTTAGAATAATTGGTTGAGTTCCCTGACTTGGAAGTTTTTGGAGCGCGTTTCACAATGTTCTGATGCTCCCGTTCGAAAACAATTGAAAAAGTTTAATTTGTTAGAGAGTAGAGATATTCTATACTACCTTTTTTGTTATAGTCAAAATTATTTTGTGATGAATTAAAATGTTTTGAAGACAAGCTTTTTATCAACAGATTTTTTTCCAACGCTGTACCGACTGTAATTTTTTATTAAAACTTTTTCATCAAATAAGAATTCATATGGAATAGACATTTAAAAATTGAGAATCTAAATTGATGCTTTTTATCCGATTGGTGAATGTAGATCCGTTAAGAATATTCTCTAAGTTTCTAAGAATTGTAACTTGAGTTTTATTACACTTTAAATCTTTATTATCCTTTTATTCTTATTATTCTTTATTTTATCTTTTTTTATAATGTAATTTGTTTCTCTAACAGAACTATTTAAAATAGTGCTATAAAATATTATTAAATTATTAAGTAAGTAATAGTGAAGTCACATTGAAACTGTAAATCGGATTTTTTGCAAATTCGGATTGCTTGTACTTCATAAGTTGAAGGAATTTGGAGCGTTCTCCAAAAGCTCCATGTCGCGAAGCTCAACTAATAAATATGTTTGGGGCAAAGCCACACTTCTTGTGTCACTTTGCTTGATAATTCTCATTTTTGGTATGCTTTTGGGCAATTTTTAAATTTTTAATCAGTCGGAAAAAACATATTTATAAAAGCCTGTTTCAAAAGTATTACTGTAAACAATTCAAATGCGTGGTTTCTAATATAGTCCAATCATGGTCTAATATTCTTACATACCACAAAAACTATCCACTTAAATTTTAATTGTGTTCTCCAGACGTAAGAAATAGAAATGGATAAATCTTACAATGGGACATCTGTAAGTGACGTAGTGTTGATATCTCCATCCTGATTGGCTGTTGAAACATGGCATTTGTTTACGTTAGCAACCGCTCTTTCCATTCTATTTCGAGTAATCCAATCCCATCAAGTATCAATTCTCTTAAGTGACATATTCTATTTTCTTACACAAAAATTCTTTGACAAAGATTTCAATTATTTATTTTTCTTAACATAAGGACAGGCATAGGGCCATATAGAATATAAACAAACTAATTATGCATTGAAGTTTCCAAGTACACGAAACAAAAATATGTTACTGTTACAATAAAATACAAAAGCGAATAATAAATCTAAGTTAGGTAAAAGACGTAGACGAGAAAGAATTACATTTCAATAAATTCGATGCGCGATACGGCACTGTTACATTAATTAATAATTTCACGTTAATTAACAATCTAACTTATGTGGAGAAACTTAGCTCAACTTTAACACGCCATTTTGCTTATAAACGGCCAGCTGACGTAGACGTAATAGGTCACATGTGTGGTTATTGTGATCTTCTTCTTTAAAAGTGCAAGTATCCAATTAACTCTGAGAGAAACTAATTTGTGATCAAATAGAGCTACAAGCTATTTTTCAATGAAAGAATTAACTGCAGTTTAACTTCTGTCAATGGACGATGATGATCTGAGCAGAAAATTAGTTTTTCACTCCTATCGTTCTCACCGAATGTAACCTTCCTCCTATTTCAAACTATCCGTGTACCGAATTTCATTGCAATCGAGCCAATGGCTTAAGCCTTTATTTATGGGACGCCGGTTATTTCATATATTTTGTTCTGGCATTCTAATCAAAAGTAAAAATATATTTTGATATTTTTTAAATGCAAAAACAGGCTATTTTTTGCTAAATCATAAAAACACTAAAATATAAAATTCAAAGAAAAGTAGATTAATAGTAGAAAAGTAAAAGTAGAGAAAATAAAATTCATTCATATTCAAAAATTATCAATAATTTATTTCGTAAATTAAGGAAATTACAATAATGGATAATACTGTTTATATATGTATATATGTATATACAAGTTATATGTTTATATGTGTTTTATATATATATAATATATATATATATATATATATATATATATATATATATATATATATATATATATATATATATATATATATATATATATATATATATATATATATATATATATATATATATATATACATATATATATATATACATATATATATATATACATATATATATATATATACATATATATATATATATACATATATATATATATATACATATATATATATATATACATATATATATATATATACATATATATATATATATACATATATATATATATATACATATATATATATATATACATATATATATATATATACATATATATATATATATATACATATATATATATATATACATATATATATATATATATACATATATATATATATATATACATATATATATATATATATACATATATATATATATACATATATATATATATATATACATATATATATATATATACATATATATATATATATATATATATATATATATATATATATATATACATATATATATATATACATATATATATATATATATACATATATATATATATATATACATATATATATATATATATACATATATATATATATATATACATATATATATATATATACATATATATATATATATATACATATATATATATATATATACATATATATATATATATATATATATATTTATATATATATATTTATATATATTGCTATGGTAAAATCTCCGTCATTGAATATTTACAGAGAATCTTTCCCAATCCATACTTTGTTATCACCTATAGATTATTTTCGTTTACACTTTTGAGCACAAAAATTATTGTATGTGAGCCATAAAATGTAGGAAAAGCAACAAAAAAAATTAAGAATTAAATTCACTTTCATATACGTGTTATTATATTTACTTTTACTATTTTTTTTTATTTTAAAATTTGATACTTAAAAAAAAAACTGATGAATCAGTTCTTTCTAGTTTTTTTAGCTTGAACATCATTTCTTTAAAGTAATAACTAAGTTTTGTTAAAATATTTTTTTAATTATGTTCTTTCTTGTCTTAAATTCTTTCTTTCTTTTCTTCCCTTTACCCTTTCAGATGCTGTGGGATAAAAACTGTCCTACTAATTTCCGTAAATACTCTAAAATCCACTAAAATTGTAATAGTTTTTATCTCTTAATCCACTTTAGCAACGAGAGTTTCATTCTACCGCATTTTATTTTGAAAAATTGAAAAGTCAAACTAATTGTTTCACCATTGATAAGCATGTGGAAACCGCAATTCTCTTAGCTTTCCGTACTGAATTTTTTGAAAAACATTGTACGCCCGCGAAGGTTAAAAAAATACTATTTATGTTGAACTGTTTATTTTTAAAATAATGATTGCAATTCAAGATTTTTTCTCCTTTTTCCCCCATAATAAAACAAATGGAATGTTCATAAAAAAGGATTTCTAAAACGGATAAGTGTTTCCTAACGGGAAATAAAATACTTTTTCAAAAAGTTCGTGATATATTTAGTGTCGCCATCTGCTGTATTTTCAGTTAAGTATTTGTCTAATTGTAAAAGTTCAAATTAAGAGATTTCCCTCAAATTTTATTTAATTGTAATAAATTAAACCTTATTGCACAAGAGAGAACATTTAAAGTTTATCTAAATTTTATTTTATTTATAAAAATGTTAAAAAAATTTGAAGTGGCGCTTTATCATTCTAAATCCGAGTAAATAATAACTACAAGATATGGACATATTTATCATTTTACCGTTATGAAATTTCAAATAAAAACATGTAGCTTATTTTTAGAAAAAAGAATTTTGTTTGTATTTTTTTTTATTTTTATATTTCTATTGTATGACTTTCTTTTTTCTAGAGCCGATCTGCATTTAGTAAATATTCACTAGTACTCTTCTAATAGAACTGCTTACAAATTTCTTGTGGATCACCTCACGATCTGTCTTCACATTGCTAGCTCATTTTAACTTCATGTCATTTAATATCCTAGCTTTTAAGCTTTCACTAATAAATTACTTTGAATGTGTGAGAGAGGCTCTAGCTCCCGCTCGCCTAGCCTCGTGAGTTCGTCACGAGTAAATTTAAAAGGAGTAATTTGGAAATCCTTACAAATTTAACTTCGAAGATAATCTTATTATTACCTAGTGTTGTAATTTTCTATTTCAGCTATTTAATAATACATGTTATTAAAACGCAAATTATTTGGTCAGCAATTTGTGTTAAATGCAGTAGAAAATAGTAACACATTTAAGAAATTGTTTTAGCTAAAACTTAAAATGTATTCGCAGAAACAATATAAACCTTTTTTTCTTTTTAAAGCACGCATGAGATCTGCACAAAATCACGTTTACAGAATCTTTGAATAGAAGAAACTTTGGTAGAAATTTCTTCATTTTATTTTACGTGTAGATATTAATATTAAATCCTCTAATGTAAGTAATAACTATTTTTTTTTTTTTTTTTTTACGTTTTAGAAGACTGACTGTATATTCCTGTTATCTTATAGACAACAAAAGTAATAAGCATTATTTATTATTATATCGGAAATAATAATAAAATATTTTATCGATGCCACATGGAGAAAAACCTTCTGGTAAAATTAAAAATTACCGTACTGTATGGTAATGACATTTCTGATATATATATATAGCAAAATAAATAAATACAAAAACAATTAGGAAAAACAGTAAGTATCATTTATTGCGCATAAGCTGCAAGTAAATAGAACTCATAAGATAAGTTTAAAATGAAGAAAAAACAAAGGAAAATTACAGACAAATGAAAAAAGGAGGGGGGGGGGGAAATAATGACAAACAACTGGGGAAAGAAAAACAATTAATAAATTTAAAAAAAAAAAAAAAAAAAAAGATAGTCTTTTCTTAAATAAATATTTATTTTCTGAAATTATTTATAGTCAACTTCTTTAGATTATCCAGTATAATATTACCTCGCGCACATCCGTTTTCTGACCCATCCTTGCTAACTAACAAATCAAACGGACTTCAGTAATGCAACAAGAACGTACTTTAAACTCCTCTAGTTACACTCAATTTGCGCTTTTGTTTTCATAGTTTTCATGTTTTGCAATCTGGCAATCTTGTTACGTAAACATTTTAAATCATTCTTGAAAAATTTCCCGTTCATGTAAGTTCGCTATAATTCACTGCTCGATTTGTAGATTTTGTTTTATTCTGCTCTTCCTTTATATTTTATTTTCTGTTTTTACGTGTTATTTTTACTTATTGTGTTTAAATGTTTGTTTTTTTTTTTTTTTTTTTTTTTTTTTTTTTTTTTTTTTTTGTCGGGATTTTTGTAAAAAAAGTTTTGGAGTGCTCCTCACACTATTGTATTGATATATTTTGCTTTGGCTATATTGATACAATATTCGAAAGCACTCTTTTTCGGATATAATCGTGTGGGCTGATGAAAAGATTATATCTTTTATTTTCCGGTTTTTTAAAAAAACTTTATCTTTTTTTTTTGTTTTTTTTGTTTTTTGTTTTTTTAAATTTATTAATTGTTTTTCTTTCCCCAGTTGTTTGTCATTATTTCCTCCCCCCCTCCTTTTTTCATTTGTCTGTAATTTTCCTTTTTTTTTCTTCATTTTAAACTATATATATATATATATATATATATATATATATAAACACAAATATAATTCTGGCAATAAAAACTAAAATATACGTTATTTATACCATTCCATTCCTTTCATGGTTTATTGTAAATTCTGGTTTTAAAAATTATATTTCTTATTCTATTGCCACATATTCATTAAAAGATGTAAAACTTAAAAGTAAATTTAGTGTATAAAAAACGTATAAATGGTTTCAATTCCGTGGTCTAATGTATGATTACAAATTTACGATATTTTATCACATTTATAAATTTTTGGCACACATTATAGAACCATATTTTATTGTTAATTTTACCTAAATTATTTTAATGGCGCATTTTTGTTGTTCCCATAAACCCAAAAACACAGTACATTTTACCACATTAAGGTAGTTTTGGCCATACTTTTTTTTAAGGGCAATGAACAAACTTTGTAGTTTAATAACTCTAAAACTGCATTAACTGTTATTATTATTTTTATTTGAAAAGGAACTCTCTCTTCCCCAGACATAAGAGTTTGTCGATGCAAATTAAATAAATAAATAAATGAAATAATAAAAATATAATCATTAATAAGAATATTAATAATAATGATAAAAAACATTTTTACTGTTATTAATTTTTCCGTTGCATTAAATAAAGTCGAATATCCTTAAAAATAAATAAAAAGTTTAATAAATACTTTCAGTTCAATTTAATTTTTAAAAAAGAGGATGATACATATTTTTTTAATTTCAGACGTGACTGCGGAAGGTCTTAATTCAACAGTGAGTATTTAAAGCAGAACTGAGATGAAAAATGAAAAGGCAACTTTAATTTCAATATAAAATCAACTAAAAAAATGTTTATAATTGTTATTACGTTTTTATTATTATTACCATATTATTATTTACATATCAGAATGTTTCTTAATAATCCCAAACAAATGTGCCGAACTTCATGTATTCGCTTATCATGTGTATTATTTTTTATTAAATAGCTTCTGCAAAATTAGTGTGCCAAAAAACGTACAGCGATAGTTTTCTGAAATAGCAGTTACTGCCCAAAAAGTTTTTTTCTTCTTTTGTGGTAACAGTCATGCTTTTCTGTACATTGACTAATATCTTAATTTGTTCGAATCCCAGCGATGACTAATCGATACGAATTCCGCAACCGACTGTCAGCATTGCCAGTTACGAAACCCACTATTGAAACTTAGATCCAATTTTCCATTTGCTACATATTTCTGATCTGATAACTATTCTCAAAATTTATTTTCATCCTTTTTTTTAATTGTATTTAAACGAAAACCGCATTTCAGCTCATTCATTTTTTTATTATAATAACCTGACTAGTTCCCACTTTAAGCCTGCAAAATCAACTGCTTGACACAAAGCCTAATTTTAGGGCTAGTAATGTTACGATAACACGATTAAAATTATTCAATCTTCATTGATTCAATGAAAAATTTTAAAGTAATTAATAAAATTTAAATTTATTAAATATATTTAAAAAAATAATGGTCTTTAGGTGATTAATATTTTTCACAATTGCTAATGAAATTTATTCTCAGAGTTCCACTTGTTGTATTTTTTAGGTCTCAAAAAGATTAGCCTTAATACATCAAGACATCTTTAACTGTGTTATAATAAACAGCCTTATCACATTAGCTTGATTTTTATTGTTCTTTTCATAACTGATGTGTTGATCGCATTGTTAAAGAATTCGGTGTCGAGTTCGGTCTAAATTACTCAACTACTTAAGATTAATGTTCTACCATTCTTCTTCTGCTGTAACGAGATCTCATTACCATCGCAACAAATCACCATCTTGCGTGGCGCTTTGAAAATGTAAATCTTCGGAAGGCGCATTTTTCCAGTCATTCACAATCATTAAGATAATCTGAGTTCTTTCATTTCGCTATATACGTTTTCTCGGACGAAGATTACGAACTTCGTGTGAATATATTTTATGCTAACTTTTCAACTGGTTATATGAATTGAGAGCCATTAAGTATACCGATATACCAAGTGAGTTAATTACGGGATTTGGCGGTGAAAGAGATATCTCTGTAATCGGTTTTCCTCGCCAATGGGTCACTAGACATTTGGTCCATGCTATTTGATTTGCAATGCTAATTTTCCTAGTGGTAAGAGAAGACTTGTTGAACTTCTTTGGAGTTATGCATTAATCAGGAATTCTAAATAATCTTTCCCATTTTCAAAGAAACTTCTGAGGCTCCACGTTATTGCAATAGAGTAAATGCAATATCCCAGATTTAAATTGTTACTGCAACTGCATTTATTAATTAAAAATTATTAATTATGAGGTTTTATATTTAATAGAATATGTACGTAAAAAAACCTCAAAATAAATTAGTAATTGCATTATTTCTATTGTTTCAAAGTTAATGAAGACATTTAACAATTTTTATGCATGTAACTGAAACAATTCTATGATTTTTGAAGTTCAATGACACTTTATAAAACTAGTTAAGTGCTTGTTTAGGATAAAATAGAAATAACTATTCAAATGCAGCATTTTTATTTATTTAAGTAATATTATGATTTTTTTTCTATTAGTTTGACTTGGTGAATTTCGGTATTTTCTTTCTTTGGCTGTAATGGTTCTGGTTTTGTGCATAGTTTGTTTTGGTTTTTTTCGTAAGATCGAAGTTTATTGAAGAATGCATAATAATTACTCTAGACATGCAATAAAAATGATTAAAAGTGAGATAACTTTGTGTTTATGGAAAAATAAAAGAAGTGTTTCTGAAACTCAGTTTTTATATTTATTTCTTCATTTTCAAAAAATATCTCAATTAAATTTTGCAAGCATAATTTTTCATGTGTATTATTGCATGCTATCAGATATTTAATTATAGTTGTGGCTGAGATTTCATGCACTGATTTTGCTTGGTTCCATTAAGTTGAAGTAAGGATCAGTTTTCAACCATCAAGTATTATGAAAACCTCTGCTCGATTCAAGAGAATCGAATACTACGACATCTTGTTATGATTTTCAAACAATGTCTGTTTTTTAAAAATTTATAAGAGTGTGCACACATACACAGGAGAAAAATATTGAAATGAAATATACGTAAAATATTAATTTGCAAACTTCAAAGCATGTATGTTGTAAATTCTTAATTAGCATTTTTGAAGCTTACGGAAAACAAAACGGGGAGCAAAAGTAGGATTTTTGAAGCTTACAGAAAAATGTTATTTAAACTCACAGTTGCGTTAGTTTATTTTGATTTATTTACTTATTTATAATTATTATTATTATTCTGAATTCTAATTAAATATATTACTGTTTTTGTACTTTAAAATTTGATTATTCAAGTCCAAATTTTCGTAAAAATCGATATTTTATGTAATTTTTGAAATTTTTCTTGTAAATTTTTGACTCAAAACTTTAACGTATTGTGTAACGTAACGTATTGTCGGGCATAAAATTTTTCTCATATGCCGATAGGAGTTTTTTTTTTATTTTTTATGACACACTTATATAAGGTTTTTACTTAGAATTTTAATCTGCTATTATTTATTTAAAAAATAATTTTAATAATGACTTTTGTAATAAGACATAAAATTATCTAACTTATGTCAAATTTAAGTTTAAAGGTTTAATAAAATTTGTTTCATTTAATCACCTTTACCTAATTATAGTTTTTTTAAAAAATATTCTTCTGAAAACATAAAATAGAAAGTGATTACAAAAATTCAAATGCCTGTTCATTCAGTTGTAGAGATTTAGATTTTAGAATTGGTTCTAACCAAAGAAAAATTATGTTTTAGCTCTCATTTTTGTCACAGAGTATGCGAACTCTTTCTAACTCCCTACTTGAAGTTTCATAGACCCTGATTCATAAAAAGAATTTAAAAATCCTTCATTAACATTTATTGAAATAATATTTTATATTTTCGTCATTTCGTAATATTTTTCGTCATCCTTGATTTATTTATTTATTTAACGTAGTTTAAACCGTTCTTAGTTCAGCTTAGTTCACCATATATACATCAGATAATTCATTCATTAACATTTTATATTTTTATTCATTTTTAATTTTTTTATAAAAAATAAAATAAAAAAACTTTGCAGAATCCTGTCATTTTTTTCTAAAGTGAAGTAAATTCTTTTTTTCTCTTTTCTTTAAAAAAAAATTCTTTTTAATTTAAAAAAAAAAAAAAGAAAACTTATATACATTTTGCGATCATAAAATAAATTTTTTACAAGAAATCATTTAATTATCGTGCTGCCATCTATCAATATATAGAAAAAGCAATGGAGGTTGGGATATTGCAAATGTTTACTTTGTATTTTCTTCAATTTAAAAATGTAAAAAATAAAACTTAAACTCAATAAAAATTAAACTAATATGTAATAATATTCCTTTACGATTTAAACATTTCTTGATATTACTAAACGTGAGCATTTGTTTTTAACTTAATGTTTTTGTAACGATTTGCTTAAGCTGATATTTCTAATTTGTAGGCTTCAAATAATTGAGTTTCAAATCTCAGAAAATGTATAAGTAATTGAGGCGTAAGAAGTTGAAAGTTTCTGAAGCATTTCATCTTTTCCATAACAATCATAACATTTTCAAAAGGAGAGAAGTTAAAAAAAGAACACATTCGTAATAAAAAATATAAAAAAAATATTGGTTAGATTTATAATGAGCGTTTCATTTTTGAACGAATAATTTTTGAAGCATAATTTTTCTTTTTACGAAGCATAGGAGTTAAAGAAGAACACAGTAGTAAAATGAAATAAAAACAAATAATTGTTTTATTTAATATGAACGTTTAGTTTTTGAACGAACAGTTTTTAAACCATAAGATCGTTCCTATAACATCTCTTTACAAAAGAAAAGAACTTAAAGAACACAATCGTAAAATTTAAAAAAAAAAAAATAATAATGGTTTAATTTAATACCGACGTTTAATTTTTAAGAGAATAATTTTTGCATAACATCTTTCCAATTACATCTTTTATAAAGAAGAGAATAATAGAAGAACGCAGTCGTAAATAAAAGAAAAAATTCCGAATTAATTTAATACGAACGTTTGATTTTTGAGCGAATAATTTTTGAGATCATAATATCTCTCCTTTTGAAAAGGATGTTATAGAATAGAAACTAAAAAAAAACATTGATAACAAACAACATTATAATAAACAACATTATAATAAACAACACTGTCGCAAAATTAACTAAAATATAATGATTCAATTTAATATGAACGTTAAATATTTGAAAGAATAGTTTTTGAAGCATAACATCTTTCCCATAACATCCTTTTGCAAAAGAAGAGAATTTAAAAAAGAACCCAGTCTTAAATAAACTAAAAAGTATATAACGGTTTAATTTAGTACGAACGTTTAATTTTTGAGCGAATAATTTTTGAAGCCATAATATCTCTCTTTTTGAAAAAAAGATGTTATGGAATAGAAGTTAATAGACGCCACAGTCGCAAAATGAAATAAAATACAACTGTTTAATTTAAAATGAACGTTTAATTTTCGGAAGAATAATTTTTAAATCCGTAATATCTTTCCCATAACATCTTTTTTAATAAGGTGAGACGTTAAAAAAAAAAAAAAAAAATTTCTAAAGAAAATAAAATTTTATTTAATATGAAACATTTGATGTGTTTTGTATAGATTTGTCTAATCATAAAACAATAAGCATTCAGTGAATATTTAAATCTAAAGCATGGAAATTAGTTATTTTTATTGATTAAGCAGCTAATGAACTGATTTAACTATAGAGTGATCCGTTTAAGTGCTAATAACTTGTTCACTTTTCAAATTATCAAAGTTATCTGCAGTCTACCTAGATAATCTACACTACCCATTATGCAATCGTTAAAGGGAAAATAAGATATTTTCTGCAACAGTAACATTTCTGTACGCTTAAAATAATATAATATTGTTTATTTATTTTTCGATATTTAAAAAAAAAATCAAGTTATTACCCCCAATGCATTAGTTAATAGAATCAATTATCTATCACTTCGTTTTTAACCCTAATACAAAACATCAAACGGTTTAAAATATTAATACAATCAAGCAAATTCACAAACTAATTATTCATTTTAATATATCTATAGAATGAAATCAATAAAATCAAAGTATCACTTAATTAGTTGATAAAAAAAACTAATGAGAGTTTAATAATAAAGTTAAAATAAAGTTTCGAACTTGAATAATTTAACGATGGGAAAACCGTAGATGCGCTCTCTGCTGAGGTAAATTGCGTATAACTCTTGACTCTGCACTTTAAAAAATTAATCTGCAAATCTAGTTAAGTTGAAACCTAGTTCGGTAATGTGTAATTAACGGCTTTCGAACTTTAGTGGTAATAAATACAGCAGTTTTTCTCTTCACAGTCTCATTACGGGCACTGTTATTTACATTCATTTGTATGAAATGTTCCGTAATGTCTACCCTTAATATATGTTTTTAAATTGATTGTCCAAAAAAAAAAAAAAGGTTTATTGGAAATCACAAATTTAGATTTAAAGAGGTAAAATAAAATTGATATTGAAATCTGTTCAGTTTAATGTTGTGGATGATATTCAGATAATTTATAATTTTTTTTATTTATCAATGTTAACATATGTCAATTTATGCTGACAAAAGAAGGAATAATAGATCCCGAATTCTTTTTTTTTTTTTTTTTTTTTGCTGACCTTTAATTAATGGTGAAGGTGTTTGTTTCTGTAAAGGTTGCAAGAAGGGGAAAAGCAAAAATTATACATTCCTTAAAAAAAAACATGAAAAATGAAATGAAAAATTTTTACTCTCGTTCCTTTTTTCATTGAGATTTTTTTAGGAATTATTTAAAATACTCTGTCAAACGCTAGTTTTTTTTTTTTTTTTTTTTTTTTTTTCCGTAGATTTCTTTGAAATCCGACTTTGAAAAGGTAATGAAAGATTTTTTTTTTCCTTTTAAAATTTATTTAACCAAAATTTGATTTCTTCAAAAAAATTTTCAAAATATGGAACATTGGAAACCTCTTTCTATATTAAAATTGAATGAAATTGGTTTAATTTTAAGCGTAAAAAAGTACTATCTCTAACTTTTTAAAACGAGGCTTTTAACTTATAAAGCAAAGAAATATTTTTGTATTATAAAGTACTATTTGAATTTTGCTAAAGAAATTATAATGCAAATCCAAATGTTTAATTAAATTATAAAAATAAATGAAATAAAGAAAACTTCAGTGAAATTTGTCAAAATTTAGAGATTTAATTCTTTTTAAATGTTGAAAAATAAGAGAAAATTTTCTTCAGATTTTCTAGTGTTAACACAACGAATTCCCCTTTTCAGTTAATATTCTTTATTAACGCAATAAGTATATTATTGCGGTATTGCGAAAAAAAATATACAAAATGTGTTATAATAAGAAAATTATTAGAAAACGTGGTTTTTCGTGAGCATATAAGAGAATCTTTGAATATATTTGAACTAATGTTTACACAAGTAAACATAGTAATATAGTAACAAATAAGTAACGTTTAACTTATTCCAAAACATTAACTATATAATATTTATAATACATAAAACAATTAATCACCACAATAAAAATACATAATGAAACATACCTGGTTTGTTTCACTATAAAACCTTTACTTTCGAAAAAAACATTGATAAGTAACTAAGCGTTAAGTTAAGGAAAGAATTAAGTTGAAGAAAACGCTTTCCTTCACAATAAATAGAAACTTAAAATTTTATTTAGTTACGAAAACTAAAATGTTGGAAAATGAGAAATTGTATCTTAAATTCTTCATTACTCGAGAATTGATTTTGTAGACAGTTAAATTAAAAAAAGTTGATACCAAAATGAAATGTTTGTACAAAAAAAATTCAACTTTAAATTTAAAAGTAATTGTTAATAAAAAATATAATTACACGAATAATTTCTGATCGTTTTTCCTAATATATTGTTGTTTTAACCAGTCTTTGAATCTTGGAAACGATATTTTTATTAGTTTACATCGAAGTAACTATTTTGTTAAAATATTTGTGTTGGAAAGACTGTTTTGATAACTAATTGATGATAACTTTTTCTTTGAACTATTTTTCACCTAAATCTTTACACTTAGTTCTGTTTTCGATAATAGAACGTAATTCTCAACTTATTGTCAGATTTTTTTTCAAAAAAACTAAAATGCCAATATTTTATTTTCTGAAAGACGTAAGACTGTTTCACCTAGTTTTATTTTATAAATGCTTAAAGGTAATGATATAATTAACAGTTAAGAAGTTTAGAAATAGATATGTTTAAATGCAAATTTAAATAACAAAAGAAGATATAATAAATAGTAAAATATTTTAATATTGAATAATAATAATAAAATATTTAGTGATAATAATAACAAAATATTATTTATTATTAATTATAGTAATATATTTAAAAATATTTAGTATTAATAATATTTAATATTAATAACAAAAGTTTTTAATATTTTATTTAAATTTCCATGCATGATGGATAACAGAAAAACATATTAATTCTCGACAAATGGGTGGGTACTCAAAACACAAATGGTATTTAAAAAAATTTAAAAACTAGTTTTGTTTTCCGTTATGCTTTGCTGGTTTGTACTTTTAAGAGATATCTGTAATAAATTTAACATTTGCTTTAAGGATAAAATACAACATACGTATTAAGGGTTTTAAAATGAGGCAAAAAAAATCACATGGGTAAGTAGAACGGCTACCTATGAAATATTATTATAAAAGTAGAAATCTATGATAGCAGAACTAATAAAAATAATAGAAATAAGAATGAAAATAATAATAAATAATAATAATAAGGAAATGATAATAGTGAAAAAATAATAAAATAATAATTTAATATAAATGGGGAAGCAAGAGTAAATAATGAAATAATAATAAGTAGATAAATATTAATAATAGGGGAACAATGAAAAATATGAATTTCGATCATAATTAAAGTGAAAAAGCGATATACTTAATCAAAATGAACCGCGTAAAATGATAGAATTAATAAATTAAATTTGTAATTTGTGCTAAAAATAAATTAAATACAAGATTAAGTTGAAAATCTATGTAACAATTCAATATATTTGATAATTAATAGTTTTAATTATAAAATAGTCTATAATTTTAGAAATAGAATGCTAAAAAGTAATAATACAATTTTTAAACTAAACATAAGATTCAATAACTAGGATATTTATTAAGCTTGAAAAGTTTTATTAGAGTCAAAAATAATATTTTTTTAGTAAAAAGTTCAATTTTCCGCTGCAAAAAAAAAAAACAAAAAAAAACATGGTCACAAAAAGTAGAATACAATAAAATTTACCGTGTCTCTTACTTTATAAGAACACCAAAAAGCATGGAATTTTTTACCGAAGCGATTTGGTAATGACTTTTGGTAAAATGAACAATAAAATATGAATTTATTGCTCTGTTGTTTGGTAGCAAGTGAGATAAAAGTTGGTAATTTTTTCATGATACGTTAGAGCATGGCATAAGATCTATTTATTTGGTTCTATTTATTTGGTTGTTATTTTTACTTACTGTATGTCAATAAGAACTGTAGTTTTGAAATCCAAAATTTTCGGTAAACCGTTTCCACACAGACTTAAAAATTACGTATATAGTTTAAATACTGTATATTGTGAATTCTTTTTTACCAGAATGTTAGTACCATGCAGAATGGAAATTTTTACCGAATGTTTGTCTTCGTGCAATATTTATTGATCAAATCTTTTTACATGATTCTGAAAGATTCCTAAATACAACGTTTTTTTAAATTTAAAAAAAAAAAAAAAAAAAAAAAAAAAAAAAAAAAATTATTTTTTTAAAGATAACAGATTTACACAGTCGGTCTCCGAAAGAGGAAAAGCAAATTACATAAGAGAATCTGTATCTCTGTGTTAATTAATATGAAGACATTTCTAAAAAGTCGGCAAAAGTTTCTTTCTTCTAAAAATTCCCTAGACGTGATTTTGTGCTAATCTCATGTGTGCTTGAAATTTAAAAAAATAAGTTTAGATTGTTTTTACGGATATATTTCCTATGTGATAAATTTCAGCTAAAACTTTTACTTGGTTACCTTTTTGTCAGCATACAGCACATATTACAATCAAATAATTCGCATTTTAATGACATACTATTAAATAACTAAAATCAAAATTATAATAACAATTAAGATAATCAAAACTAAAATTGAGAGGATTTATAATTTACTCCTGTTAAATTTGCACGTACCGAATTAATTGGCAAGCAGCAATGAGCAGGACGTGGAGCCCCTTTCACACTTATAAAATAAATTATTAGAGAAGGCATGAAAGATAGAGTTATTGAGTTACACGAAGTTGAATTGACCGAGCTATGCGAGCTTAGATTGCAAATCAATCCGGAAAGAAATATGTAAACCAGTTCCAGTGTTTGAAGAGCATAAATGAAATTTTACAAGGATTTTAGTAGAATTTTTTTTCTAAATGCACTGAAGGAAAGAAAAGAACATAAAATTATTATACGTTCTTATAATTACCTTTAAGTTGTATTTTATGTACATTTTTAATAATTATAATAAAATCTAAAATAAAATATAGAGAAAATAAAAGAAACAGTTCTTCAAACTCAATAAATGAGTTTATTATGTATGTTACGATTCTAATTTTTTCCTCCCTGTTCATGAACAGAAGTAGAAGTTATTCTACAAGTTACATAAATTTTATACTATATATATATATATATATATATATATATATATATATATATATTTATTTATTTATTTCATAAAAATTCAATAAATTCATATTTTACTTATTGCGAGTAGGTAATTTTCTTTTACTTTCACACTAAAACTTTAAAATTGTTAAATTATAAATATTTTTTCATGTTGCAGATTTTAAAATAAACATTGGAAAGAAATTATTTATAAACATTTTAAAGCAAAATTTAATAAATCTAATCATAATAAAGTGATAATAATAAAGTAATAATCATAGTAAAAAAATAATCATAATAATATAATTTAATAAAGTTATCATAGAAGTTACATAAATTTTATGCAATATATAGATTTCATAAAAATTAAATAAATTCATGTGTTTCTTATTGCGAGTAGGTCTTTTTTCTTTCTTTTGACTTTGATACTAAAACTTTAAAATTGTTAAATTATAAAAACTTTTTATGTTGTAGTTTTTTAATAAATACTAGAAATAAATTGTTTATAACTATTTTAAAAAAATTAATAAATCTAATCTCAATATTTTATTTCTTAAACATCTTGTTTAAACATTTAGGGTAATATAAATTTACATTCTTTAAATATTTCTATATTTTCTAAAGAATTATGTTGTCATACATACTTTTAAAAAATAATCTTTAAAGTTTAACTTATATTTTTCATTTCGTAAGAAATATAATTTAATATTATTGAATAAAAAATGTTATCCCTATAACCGTTACAAAGCAGTAACGGTTACAAAATACTGAAAAGTTAATAATTTTAAAGACTGCTTTTTTATGGAATAAATTTTACGTAATGCTCAATCAAAATTTACGAAATTAAATTTTTTAAATGTTTTAACTATGAAAAGAAATTAAGTTTAATTTAGTTTTTATTGCATGAAAACTAAAAGAAATCTCTAAAATTACTAACTTTTCAATATTTCTAACGGTTATTTAAAAAGAAATTATTTTTAAAAAGTAGCCTGCAATTTTTACAAGATATATTTCTAATATTTCTAACCAAAATTTTACTTGCGAAATTTTTTTTCCTTAACAACCAATGTATAGTTATTTTTTTTAAAATTCTACAAAAGAATAATGTTTAAAAAAATCAACAATAACATTAAGGAATACAATTATTTAAAAGCTTCTAAAAATTTAGAACTATTTAAAAAATTTAGAAATATAATAACGTTTTTATACTTTTTTATTTTTAAGTTCCCATCTTTAAAAAAATTAACTTTTTAATAATATTTTCTAGACATTGCTTTAAAAAGTCTAAAATATTTATTAAATTTAAATGTTATATTTTTCAAGGCATTTTATTTTGTTTTAAATTATATTGAATAGTTAAATCTTTATTATTATTTTATGAACATAAAATTAAAGAAAAAAATTTTCTATAGCGAAACTTCCTAAGGAAAAAAAAACATAGTTATTCAAAGGACTTAAGCTACAGGTTTAAAAGCGATATGTATTTTATTAACATCTGTAAAATTTATAAAATGATTAATTTGTTTTCTTTATGGTAACAGACTTCTCTAAAATTAGTTTATATTTCATTCAACAGATGGCAGGGCGACGTTTTATGGTCTGTAAACTCTATTGATCTCTACCCCAAGAAGCTGAAGAGTATGCTTCATTGTCCAATAATACTCTGTCTCTAAAACACTGCAGTGGGCTTAAGACATAGCAATACAACAGAATTGCCTCTTTAGCTCAAACAATCCTTTGTTACTATAAATAATTAATTAGCAGATAGCTTATACCAGAACTATATTGTCCTCTAAAATGTAGCAAAAAAATACAAACTCTAATTTCGTCCTTTTTCGCTCGTTGCCCTTTTACTCACATGTTACTGTTATTTAATGTTATAAAATTAAAAACTATTTTTCTGTATATTGAATGTTGTTAGTTTCTATTTTCCTGACTAAACTGAGATCTATCTCAGTCTATAGAATATAGACGATGGCGGATAATTATGCAAGCTATGATGAGGAGGTATGATTTGTCAATATATTAATTATTTTCCTTGTAGAATAAAATAGATCCTCCTTATCTATCTTAATCCAAGCCCGAATCCTTTTCCTTGCATTTTTCCTTTCGAAATTAGTTTGCATTTTTGAAATTCTTTATCTAAAAATTAGATCTAGAATTTTTATTTCTTATTTTCTTTACAGAGATTGATGCGATAAAAATTATACTTTCTGAATTTTGATAACGTTCACAGGTTTTTTTGGAAATATATATAGAGTTTTATTTCTTATTTTTTAAGGAATTTGATAAGAAAAAAAAATTATACTTTCGAAATTTCAATGACATTGAGTCGTTTTTTAAATAGTTGTTTTTCTTAATTGTCAGAGAATTTTCTGCGAAAAAATTAATTTTAAATTTTCAGTAATATTTAGAATTCATAAAACTATTTTTTTTTCTTCTAAAATGAAATTAAAAGTTTTTTTTGGTACCTAAATTGGGTTTTGAAATAAAATATGAAATGTTCGTGATGAATTATAATTTGGAATTAGTTAGGTACCCATATGTTTCATGTGAAAAGCGTTTTAATAAATTGAGGTGAAAATTGGTTTTGAAATATTTTTTGTAATGTTTGATTTAAATTATATAAATTAACAAATCTAAAAAAAATTAACAAAAATACGAAATGAATATTAAAACGTTTGAAATAATGAAATTATATTAAAACTATTAGCACATTTATTGTAATTTGGAATTGGGATTCAAAACTTAAACTAATATTTTTTTTTAAATAAATTTAATTTGCCCCACATTTTGTAAATATCTAAATATTCTTCGGGCGCAATTTAATTTATGCAGAACTATTATATAATATATAAATTTAAGATTTGAACTTATTTAAGCCACTTATGGTTTATATTTCATAAACAAATATATTACTTCAAGTAATATGTTTTAATTCAAAGCCTTATCCATTTTCCTTGTATTTTTTTTCAAAATCAAAATTATTTTGCATAGAATTGTTAACAGTAAATCCAAATATTTTCTTATTTTTTAGAGAGTTTGACGGAAGAAAAAACTACACTTTTTAATTTGTCCTTTCGATTTGTCTTTTGACTTGTCTGATAAGACCAAAATAAAACGCTTCTTTTTCGCGCAATTTTTCTTTTAAATTTAATGTTAGGTTAGAATTAAAAAAGAACTGTAATTCGATTAATTTGTTTCACGAATATATTTTCTCTAAATCGCATCTTAATACAAAAGAGGTAAAAAATATTAGTTCCCTTTTTTATATTTGAAATATTCAATTATTTAATAAGGAAATAGCGTAAATTATTTCATCAAATATATTGAATCCAAAGTTTGAAAAATTACAACATCCACACTCGAAACAATGGAATTATACTTCAACTATTAATACTCTTATTAATCTAGTAAGCACGACATCAAACTAATTTATACCGGATTTTTAAACAAAAAAATGACCTCTGGGCAGGATTCTAATATTACTGCACTAGTCACGTATCGATTTAAAGTATCTATATAATCCTCATTGCCTACATTTTGAGAAAACGTGCAAGGATTGTCAAAACAATTCACAGTACTATAGTTCAGCAAAAATGCATATTCTGATTATTATTATGAAATACTAGGGACCTCTTGCTCCTGCGCGTTTCGTTCACTAAATTTTACAACTATTTTTTGTTTTTACGAAAATAAACTGATTGTTACAAAAAGCAAAGAAACAAGATGAAGAAAAGGACAAATAAATCTTCTGGAATGGACATATGGTTCCGGTTCTATGAACAAGAACCATCCTTTAGGTCTAAGGACCTATATTTAAGGGACAGTAAAAAATACTGACACTTTTGTTAGACACTTCCAAATATGGTATCTAAACACTGATGAAGGTTCCTATTTATGGAAACGATCTAAAATATGCTCATTTCGGTACTTTAACTCGTACTTTATTAATGCCATTTTTTATTCTTTATTATACAAAGCGCAAAATAAACCCTAACTTCTTTTGAAGATTGATAAAGCTCAAATTAAAAATACATTGAGTTACTTTGAGTTGAGTTAATTGGACTATTTAATTTTGGTAATTTAATTATAGTAGCGGAATTCTGGAATTTCATGAACTGGAAAGTATCCTTTAATGATTAATTATAAATATATTATAATAGAAACACTCTATACTAATACATTATTTTATATTTCTCAAGAAATTCGTAAATAATCATCTTACAATTTTCTAAGCAGTTTTTATACTTTTTAAAAGAAAGAACAAATGATAAGGGGTTTGCTACAAATATTATTTTGAATCATAAAGAAATTAGATAACAAATGATAATACCTTTCAATAAACGTTCATGCATCAAAATGTAAATGTGTAAGGAAAGAACAAATGCAAAAAAAAAGATACTTTTATGATCCCCAACAATGCTGGGTGTCATTTTTAATAAATCTTGTTAAATAGTACAAAATGAAAATTCTGGAAAACCCCTTGCTATTGTGAGTTTCTTTTTTTTTTTTTTTTTTAAAAAGTACGAAAATTATGTAGAAATTTACTTTAAAATTTTTAAAATATTCCTATCGCAGTTTTTTTATTAGTTGCCAAATACGATTAACTGCAAAAGTAAGAGAGAATTTTTTTTTTATATTTATTACGCGCATGCGCAGTATAAAAGGAACTACTTTAATTACCAATATCTTGTGCAGTTTTAAACAAAGGTTTCACAAATTTCAAAGCAATAATTTTGTAGCTAATTTTTAAATGTAACCAAAAATTTTGTTTGACTTTGTTGAATACTTTTAAAGCTATAGCAGCAGAAAAAAAAAACGAAAGACAAAACAATTAGTTTTTCTTAATATCCATTGTTACATAAATATTTAAGCTAGAATTATGAAATTTTGTACAATTTTTGTACATAATAACAGAAATTTTATATATAATAACAAATTTAGTGCTACATTTTTTTGTCATAGCGTGCTAAAAAAAACGTTTTTCTTCGTTTAAAATTTACTGTCGGTCCCTTAAACCTCTATAAGCTTTAAATTTCATTGATAAATATGATAATTCACATAACCTACACACTTCTAAATTTATAATATGATTCTCTAGTATTTTTTGCGTATATATATATATATATATATATATATATATATATATATAACAAACGAAAAAGAATGTTTTTAAACACCATGTGTCTGAAAATATACCAATAAATTTGTAACGTGTATCAATTGCCTTGGTTATTGTAAGCAATAATTGTGTAAAATTTCGTAAAGCTAGTTTGAATATATATGGTGATACAGATATTTTTTATAGAAATAGAATATTGTTATTTTTCACATTTATCATTTCAAAATTTGAAAAAAAGAAAGAAATCGTTAAAATTGTGCAAGATCTGAGCATTTTATATAGTTCTTTCCTTTTGTGCATGCGCTGAATACATGAAATTTTTTTGCATAATTTTTTAGTGAATTATATTTGATAACGAATCAAAAAGTTCCAACTAGAAGATCTTGAAAAGTTTCAAGAAATGTTCTAAGTAGTCTTGTAAATTTTGAAAGAAGGCTTTGAATGATAAGGAGTTTTCCACAAATTTCATTTTGTATTATAAGTCGCTATTTAATATCAAATGATAATACCTTACAGTATTTGCCTGTGAACCTAAATATGATGGCATAAGAAAAAAAAAACATAACTTATGGTGTTTATCTCCCAAAATGTTAGTGTCACATTTAATTAGTCGTTTTTAAAGTACAAAGCGAAATTTGTGGAAGGTCACTTATCATTCAGTCTACTTAGAAGATATTAAAATCTTTTTTCATTGGTAACTGAATCTCGACTCGCTACAAAAGTCTGAAAACAATTTTCGAGTGTTTCCTACGCATGCGTGCTACGAAATAACTGCTTTAAATGCAGAATTTATTTTGCAGAATTTTAAAAAAAAAAAAAATTAAATTTTAAAATGATAATTTTGGATCTTATTAAAAATTGCTCCAAAAATCTGTTCAATTTTATTGAGCATTTTTAAAAATATACGTAAACAAGGTAAGACAAACAAAAAAATAGTTTTAATTAAAACTGAACAATAAGTGAACCAGAATGGTTTCGTATGGTACTATTTTCTAAAGTATGTTAAGATTATGCGATTGATTATGTATTTTAAATTATATATTTAAATTATATATTAAAAATTTATTTCTGTGACAAAATGCTAAATATTGAAATAGCAAATACTTTTAAACGCCTTGTATTCTAAAAGCTCGGAAACAATATGCATGCTTGTTTAATTTTTAAAGCACTGAAAATTTACACAAATGGAGAATTTAAAGTTTTAATAAAAAATCTGCGGAATTCATTAATATTTACTATTCGATAATATTATATCCGTATACCTGAACCTGCTTTAATATGTGATGAGTCGTATCGTGTAATATATGTTACGTTAAAGTTATAAATCCGGTTGTTATTAAAAATAACCACTGAAGTTTGCTCAATGCGATTAAATGGTTTACATAGCATTGTGACATAGGTATGCCTTTTTGTATATGTGTTGCAGTTAAAGGGATAGATCCGGTTATTATTTATACTAACCGGTCAGAATTAATAATAACCGCTCCTTTTGGTCAAAATGAGAAATTAAAAGGAGAAACATCCGTATAGTCATCTATGGCAGAATAATCCTTAAGTTCCGGGCAGCGGCCAGCCAGAAAGTTAAAAAAAAAATATATATATATATATATATATATATATATCTTAGAAAGGGATCAACTCGAAGGCTATAACTTATAGCCACTCCTGGTCAAACATATACATGTTTTACGCCAACTACAATTACCAAGGCGCCAAATTGATTTTAATCAGGAAAAATTTAAAAACAAAAACATGTAGATGTCTGCAGTTATTATTAATTTGACCGGTTAGTATTAATAACCAGCTTTAAAATAATTCAAACAATAAAGGAATAAAAATAATAAAACATGTATTTGAAATAACTGTAAGTAAATAATTTAATGCCATTTCTTATTGAAACATATTTAAAAAATAACTGCTTTACGAATAAAAAAACCGCTATTTTTATAAAATGACACTATTTTTGTTTTTGGTTGGACTCAAATTTTTCCAAATACATCATGTATTGATATGATATCAATGACAGAGCACAAGTTTTTTTTTTTTTTTTGTGTTAATATATTATTACACGTTATTTAAGACAAAGCTTTAACTACAATTATTGTATTCCTCCAAGTTCGTAAACATTTTGATGTTTAAGTGGATTTATCTTAATTTTCTCATCTGTTCTGTGTTACTAAACTTTTACGTTCTCTAATTTAATAAACGCACAGCGTTATTAATTTCTATTCCATATTCTTTCCACTTGTCTTAACCATTTGCTCTCAAGCTTCTTCCCTCAAAAGTTTTCCTTTATAAATTAAATTATTTCCAGAAAATTTATGATAAATGACCATCAAAGAATAATTCATATGTCTGAAGAAAATAAATTAACGCGTGAAAAAGTTGCATAGTTGCGAAAAATCAAATCTTGGATATGCCGGGCTTGATGGATGCGAATGTTTTGGTTTTATTGTTAGTAAGTCTGATACGTGTTGTAAATTATCATAAATGCCATGCTGTCTCTTTCTTAACTTATTAGTGATTTTCATGCACAATTATTAAAGCAATTTTTTTTAATTTTTCAAGAGCTTGGTTTTTATTTAAAATTAGGTGAACGCGATTTATTGCTGGAAAGAAAGTGAAAAAGTATTTCGTATAAGTTGAAACATAATACACTGGTGTAAGAAATCAAGAGAATTTGCAAACCTGGTCGATTATCTCTAGAACTACATGGCCGATTTGAATGGAATTTGATATGTACATACATGGATACAATATAAAACAGATTACCATTCAACAATTGTAATAGACACGCACGTAACACTCGTTGGAGTCGGAAGGTATGAAATTGCCACAGGACGATTCAGACCAATTGCTGCAGGAAATGATAAACTGCCTTAATTCTAGTATGAAATTATGTTGCAAGGCCTGTATATCTGTAAAAGGGGACCATTTCCCTATTAATCCGTTTTTTAGTTTATTTTGCAATCGCTGTTTCATACCTTCCGACTCCAGCGAGTGTTACGCAAAATCATGCGTGTGTATTACAATTGTAGAATAGTTGTTTGTTTTGTACTGTATGTATGTATCAAATTTCATTAAAATAGGTCCAGTAGTTCTAGAGATAAATCAACCAAGTCTGCAAAGTCTCTTAATTTCTTGCAACAGTGTAGATAAAACTACCAACATCAAAAACGTGTAAACAACTCTATTTAAACTTATAACTATCCAAGTAAATTTTTTAAATTTTTTTTTTTATTGTTTGAATTAAAAATTTAGAAAATAAATTTGCGAAATACAGAATCCAATAGATAAAATGAACTAATATTTAAGACGAAAATAACTCTTTTCGTGTTTACAGTTTTATTTGTCTATTTTTAGGTGAAATTCATTTTTATTCTTAAAATAAAAGGCCAAAAAAAACGTTGATGTATTGTGAAATAACACATTTATAATATTTTAAAATTAATAAAACTATAATAATTTTTCTTATTAGTTTATAATTAATCAGTATTTTTTTTTGTTTTTAAATTGTTTCTTATTGCAAAATCATACCTTCTAACTACAAATTGCGAACGTCATAGATAAGGTCACATAAACTGGAAATTGCGCTATCAAATTTTCAAATTTTTTAATTTAATTTCGCTATCAAATCAATAATTAAATTAAAATCCAAACTAACCTCATTAAAAAATAATGCATCGATTCATTATTTAATTTCCATTTGCGCATAATTTAATTATTCCATATATCATAATTCCAAAAAGATTTTAATCTTTTGATTTTGGATAAGAATAATTAAAAAAAATAAAATGTCACATTCTATTCTGTATGATCTCTACAAATTGAACAAAAATAAAAGACAAACCAGGTTTTAATGATTGAAAATTAAGAAATATCATTGCTCCTATGACTATCATATCTCCAAACCTTCCACCTTAAGCCGAATAAAATTCGGTGTTAGCAATCTTAGCCACATAAACTCAGAAATCAATTTCTTCAATGTGCGTTATTACCAGATAATATATTTTAAACTAAAAAACCAGTGTAGTGAATACCGAGCAAAGTAATCAATTTTGTGAATTCTAATAGAGTACGAAACTCGCAGACCGCTATACCGGGAAAGAGGTATTTATGTAATACATAATAGTATAATGTCTTATCAGCATACATAATCTTAATTCGGGCCTGTCTGACTTGTCTGGATTGATGACATCCAGATGTAGCTGGTTAAAAATAGAAGCATTGACCCAAATTAAATGGTTTATATTTATGATTTGTTGTCTCCTTATTTTACAACATATATTTATAATTAATCCTTTAGAATAAATAATAAGCATTAGAAGAATGAATTATAAATATATTCTAACACATATTTATTATTTATTCTTTCCTTATTCATTCATTCTTTAATTTTCCTTATTAAAATGAAGCATGTTTTCCTTCAAAAGTGGTACTGGTACATTTTAAAAAGCGAAATAATTGATATCAGGTACGAGTAATGATAATGCATAACATAGTTCTTTTACTCAATATAAATTTACTACACTTTAGCAAAACAGTGTACGCCAAGTTGAATTTCAAAAAAGTCACATATTTGAAATTTGAATTCTCAGGAACTATTAAACCGATTTTGCTCAAATTTTGTATTTTGCCACGTAAAATTATATTTTTTTAAAATGAGAAAAAAATTGTATACCAAACTATTCAAATTTTTTCGACCATTTTTAAATAAAATAATTAATATTTTCAAAAAAAATTTTTCTTTGCATGGAATTATCTTTGAATAAACGAATTTTATAATTGTGTGCAAAAATGTTTCAAGTTGCTTAAAAAGTTCTCGAAGTACGGCAAAATACGCAAAAACGTTGAAATTAACATTAAAGGGTCCGAATTCGGCCCAGATTGCGGCTACCCCCTGTATTTTGGGGGTTAGAAATCCGAACCCTTCGATAAAAAAGTATGTTTATTCAGAGATGGTAAGTTTTTGTGTCTGATTTTGTAACTTAAAATATCGTTTGCACTTAATAATTAGCATATTTGAGGTCACCCCTTCGAGCCATTAATATTGATTTCTAGAACGTAAAGATCCAATGATTAGATCAAAAGTTATTCTGGGTGGTCCATTGCGCATTGTTCATTTTTCCGCATTGTTCATTTGAAAATATTACGTACTATCTCAAATATAATTCGAACTACATTTTTTTCCGTTGCAAATGAGTATGTTTTTTTATTGACAATCTTAAGCATTTTCCCTGAAGGATTTTTAAATGAGTCAGTAAAGACAGTAACTTTATTCTATAAATTTAAAATACAGGTTCATGCGTATTGTTTTGTTTTCATTCATCCTTTTTCGATAAGAAAACATTTTTGGACAAATTGCGAAGCCTGGGGCTGTGTTATATTATATTTCTGTGAAATAGAAAGATCTGTTTCAGTGAGCATTTTTTCCTTCGTTATTATCAAGGGAATTTGCATAAGATAAGAGCTGCACAATATTACTAAATGTATAAAAGCATAAAACATATTATGCTTTCATAATTTTTCAACGCTTATTTTTTTTTTGTAAATTGTAGTTTCTTTTTGCATGCATTGAAGCCTATTTTTGCATTATTTTATCGATTTCAATGATCAACGTGTAAAGTGAACATTTAGGAGATAAATATGCATTTGAAAAAAAAATGTTTTTTAAAAATATAATTGGAAATGTTTTCTATAGTTTATTATGCTATAAGTTTATCAGCTATTCTGTGGAATAATATTAAAAAGATTGCATAGTGGAATATCTTTTTGAGTCTGAATTTAAATTCGTTTTGTTCTTTGGTATGAAATAAAAAAAACATTAATAATTAATTGATACAGAATTATGTATATATATATATATATATATATATATATATATATATATATATATATATATATATATATATATATATATATATATATATATATATATATATATATATATATATATATATATATATATATATATATATATATATATATATATATATATATATATATATATATATATAGCAATAGATGTGTCTTGAAAAAGACTATTGCTTTTCCCATTCCTGTTTCTCTGCATTTTAGTTTTTATTTTATTCATGTTTTTCTTATTAATTTGTGTTATATATATATATATATATATATATATATATATATATGTAAACACAGAGAGAGAGAGAGAGAGAGCACAAAGAAAGCAAGAGAAGAAACAAAGAAATTAAAAATTATTTAAGATTCAAAATATTATTAAAAACGTTGAAAAAAATAAAAAAAATTAATTAGTTAAAAATTCGAGAATAAGAGAAGATTGACACTTTATCAGCTCACACGATTATATCCCCAAAAATAGTACTTTTTAATATTGTATTAATAGAATACTAATACAATAGTGTGAAGAGCCCAATACAAAGGAGTTCCATTCGTTAACATAATTTAATCGAGTAAATATATCACAACAATTCAAGAAAAGAACAAATTAAAACACAAAAAGGAAAGTATGAAGAGAAAAGAGAGAATAAAGATGTCATGTACTTACGAATAATTTGCAAAAATGATTTAGAAAATAATTTTCATAATTAAGTGGCTGTAATACAAAATATTATTGGATATGCATGAGATATATTTTATCTTAAGAGCATTCCTACTAATATTCAGAACAGCATCAGGTTTATTAATTTTTTTGATTTGCCCGAAACTGGATTTGTGCAAGGTAGACTTTATCTTTTATTGGATAGTTCAAATATCATAATTTCTAAAAAGGTCAATGATAAATAATATCGACGATAATAAATACTATCGACAAATAAAGGTTTTAAATACTACATTTTAATTCAATGATTTTTATAGAAATTATTAACATTTAGATTTATTATTTAATCGAATATTGGAAGAGTTTGTTAACTAGTTAGACATTTTTAAGCTACTTATAAGAACATACGAACTACATTATAGTTTTGTTTGCCATGAATTTATAAGATTCAGATATTTTTATTTTTTTATTATCTTATTTATTATTATTATTTTATTATCTTATTTATTATCTTATTTTTATTTTTTATTATTATCTTAAATCTCTGAAATTTTTTCTTTTCTTCCATTATTGTTTCTGATTTACATGGCTGTTTTCTTTTTTGTATGCAAAGTCCTGCAAATATTACTAATTTTAATGTTCTGTAATTTTAAGGATTAAATAAAATTTCAATTTCACATTTTTTAAACAATATATATATATATATATATATATATATATATATATATATATATATATATATATATATATATATATATATATATAGATTATAGTCTAAACAAAATTCCAAAAATTATATTCAAACTAATAGAAATAATGCATAATTTTAAAAATGCGTACCGTAAATTTAAAATAAAGCTTTACTTTATTTCGATTAGATTAGATTTGACACAAAGTGTATTCCGGTACACTTTATCAAAAATTTGTATAAGAAAATAAATGGTTGCTTTTAATAAAAACATTTTAACTATGTATATGCTTCTATATGATACGTTTGAGGACATTGTAGTGGAATATTATTAGGCCTCCAAATATTTATTTTGCGCTAATGTAAAATTTAATTATAGGGCAATGAAAAACCTCCGTTTGAATAGGCGTCGTTCCAGTTCATTTAAAAAAAATTATCTTAGAGGACTGCAAATTTTGTGCTATTAAAGAAAGATTTGTTTGTAATGATTGATTTATCAAATTTTTGGTGAGCTGATTTCAAATATGGCAACCATCTTTGTCAGTTGCATATGTTTTTTTTTTTTTTTGCATACAGCATTGAATATATGGAGAAAAATGCATAGTTCACATATTCTGTGGTGGGTGAGAAACTGAACCACTGTTACATAAACAAATAAAGTGTTAAGAAACTTGCTAAATATGGTAACATACTCGTATATTCATAATTTTTATATATTTTGTTTTTTGCTGAATTGAATAATGCTAAATACAAATCAGTATTTCTGATAGTTCAGAAGTTAAATAAGGATTTTTGTGTAAAAGTACAGTTTAATACAAGATAATTAGAAAATTACTTTAACATAAGTCCCTCTGAAGATCATACAGCTTGAGTGACCGAGATAAAATTTTGCTCATAGGTATATGATGTTTGAGCTCAAGAAGGATATTGAAAACGGATGCATCACTCACGGCTACAGTTACAGAACCAAATTTTAAAATTTTCAAATCGCAATACCCATTTTTTTAATCAAAACGTAATCCTCACAGTAAAAATCCTAAAATGGAGTTGGAACTATATTTTTAGAACAATAAAATGTTACATTAGGTTTTTGGCAAATGACGTCAGTTATGTGATTATTAACGAAAGAAAGAGTGATAAAATTCTTTACAAACAGAGAATAAACTATGAGCATGTCAAATATATGTGAACACTCAAAATTCTTTAAGAGATCAAATGCTTTCTGTGTAGTTTTTTCTCTATTTTTGAAGTTTCCATCACACTCTCTTCTCATTAGTAAACACATAAAATGGCGTCGCTTAGCTAAAGCCTAGTACCGCAGTCTATTTTTCTACAAATATCGTTAATTTTTTGTCTTTTAATCACGATTATGTTTTGATCAAAACCAGTTTCAAAATTCAAAATTTCGAACAGAAAATTTCTAAATTTTGTCACTGTAACAGTAACCATTAGAACTACTCTATTGCTTTAGCGTAATTCTTGAACGTGAAGATTGTAATACCTTTATACAATATTTTATTCCGTTTCTTGAAAGTGTACGTTCTCCAGAGAAACTTATGTTGTCTAAGTTATTCAATAATCACTCTATATTCATACCTATCAACTTATTTGACTACACTAAAAAAGATGAGATATTATTTATTATGTTTTTGTTTTTTCTTTCCGTTGATCAGAATGAAAAAATTAAACGATATAGCTATAATTATGTATCAAGTTAAAACAATTTGATAGTTATCAGAGTTCAAATGTACCGAAAACACAGATTTGTACTTTTACCAATTTACATGTCCGGGTATAAATTAAAAAATATAATTCTCATGCATAAATCCTAAACCTTTTTTGAAAAAAATATTAATTCTGTAGACTTATTTTAATTTATTATTCTTTGCTTTAAATATAAAGACGAAATAATAACTCAAGTGTAAATATGACAATCTCAGTCGCGTAAAAATGCCTGGCATAGAATACACAGTACAGATAAGTAAAAAACTGTACTTTTCATACTCAAAACATTTAAGCCTTTTTTACTTTTAATCACGCTAGCAATTTAGGATTAGTTGCATTCTACTCAGTGTAAAGAAGTACAGTAAAGACATTATTTCATTTGTCTAGATTGTAATATTTAAGTTTTCTGAATAAATTCGAATAAGAGCCTATTTAACCTGAAATCAAGTGTTCACTTAAAAAAAATATTAATTAGTTTCGCAGCTTATCTTACATAACTTTAGTTTTTAGTGTTCACTTAAAAAAAATATTAATTAGTTTCGCAGCTTATCTTACATAACTTTAGTTTTTAGTGTTCACTTAAAAAAAATATTAATTAGTTTCGCAGCTTATCTTACATAACTTTAGTTTTTAGTGTTCACTTAAAAAAAATATTAATTAGTTTCGCAGCTTATCTTACATAACTTTAGTTTTTAGTGTTCACTTAAAAAAAATATTAATTAGTTTCGCAGCTTATCTTACATAACTTTAGTTTTTAGTGTTCACTTAAAAAAAATATTAATTAGTTTCGCAGCTTATCTTACATAACTTTAGTTTTTAGTGTTCACTTA